>VYZS01016262.1:13395-29672 GCA_013400695.1 Neodrepanis coruscans
ATGTTCCTTGAAGCTCACTGTTCAGTTGCCAAGATCCACAGTCCAGGCATTTGTTAAATGTGACTGTTATCTAATGACACAACACTGTAATTACTTTGAGTTCTTGGGAACAACTTGAATTGCTTATAAGATCAATTTTTCCTTTCAAGAGAAAAAATGAAATTAATAACATATTAGAGGCTGTTAGGGCAGAGTTACATATAGAAAGGAGAAGCACTTACTAACAAAATTATCACAGAAGAAACAATTGATCAGCGACAGAAGACAGTGATATGGGAATATTGCTGCAGATGTGTGCCCAACATACCAAACCAAAACCAAAACAAAACATCAGGAAAAAAAGAAAACAAACCCAAATCCAAACCGGAGAATTCCCAGCCACACTATTTTGTAATACAGAGATTCTGTCTGTGCTTATATGTGCAAAATGAGGTCAGCGAATGAAGACCTACTATAGGACCAAACAGAGTTTCTGCCAGCTAAGGAAAGCCCAGAACCTAATATAACTCTTAAATCTGATTCCCCCAGTTCTCATAAAAGAAATACTGACTGTCAGAAGATAAGTCAAAATTCATGTCTGCAGGACAAAAGCTATTTTCCCATCTCCAGAAAGTCATCCTTTGTGTTGAGTAACATCATTTAAAAATTAATTTGCTTCCTTTTCTTTATTCACTGTAGTTTCTGCTTTTTATTTTATTGGAAAATTTCTTGAAAGTTTTTTTTANTTCCTTATCGCTCCTCAGTGCATTTCCCCGAGGTGTAGCACAGATGTAATTAAAGGCTATACAATTAAAAAGGGATTGCACCTAAATCACTATATTGTAACCATTTCTCATGCAGAGATTGCTGTATAGAACTTCAGAGATTTAACTCACAAATGTAACTTTATTCTAATCCACACCTCTATGCCCATCTGCAGTATGTCAGGGAGAGAGAATTTTGTCCCCATAAAATTCTCAAGTACAAGTAGCTGCAGAGAGTATGAAAACCGCTTTTTCTTGAGAGAGACTTTTTCTTTCAAGTCATCTAGCGAAGTTCCCATTTTTTTCTGATTACCTTATTTGAGGCATAACCACAGCTATTAGTCTACAGATTTTTTTATGGATCTACAGAAGTGAATAGGAGTCTGTTCATTGATTTAAATAAGCTTTGAAGCAGAACTTTTAAGGACCAAATTTTAATTCCACTGAGTATAAACCAAGGCTCTGCTGAGAATTCTGCCACAAATGTACAACAGGAAGAACAGTTTAGCTGTTGCCACAGATATTTAAATAAAATATAAGAAATCATTAACCACTCAGAGTTTTTTTGTTTATGTACAGGAAACAACACACAATGAAATTAACTTGGGAGAATTACTGAGTGTATAGAAATTGAGTTTATATAGAAAATCAGTGAATAAATGACACAAAAGATAGTGAAAATGGCACTATAATAGAACAACATTTTGTCCAAATACTCTTTATGTTGTATCTGCCAATTTTATGGCAGCTTGCAAACACGATCCTAACAACCCTGTAGGGCTGAGACAAGGAAATATTTACAGCATCCACCTGTAGACACCTAACTTTAAGAGCTGAATCACTCAGGCTAAGTCTGGTTAGCTCTGGTCTCCCAAGGGTTCCCAGAAAGCAAACAAGACAACATCTTCATACAGTGTTTTAGAGAAGGAACCTGAATGTTCTAAAACAATATGAAGGAAAGACAGAGACCTGATTTATTTCATGGCAAACCTGCCCCACCACTTCTGTCTGGTCCTTCTCAGTGCAAACAAGGTTCTCTTAAGTCCCACCATGACATGTCTGATCCTCAGAGCCACGGCTGCATCATAGACTTTGTTAGACCAGATAATTGCAAAGGGCATTACTTCAACCCCTGAACCCTCCTGTTACCCTAAAATGAGATTCAGGTAATTAACTTTGTATTAAGCAGATAATTAAAATGTGGCCATTCAGGGCAGCCACAAAGGAAACAAAAGTACTAGTGTTTTTATATTCTCTTTCACTTCCAAAATCAATACTGCCCTAAGTGAGCAAATCCTAGAATCATAGGGTGGCTGAAGTTGGAAAAGAGGTCTCAAGATCATCTTATCCAATCCCATGATCAACCAAGACCACCTAGAGCCAGTTGCTCAGAACAGTGTCCAGAGTTTTTGAGTATATCTAAAGATGAAATATTTATATTTCACTTCTTTTTAAAGCAGGTGCAACACATTGTTTTAAAGATGTACCCACATGAAATATGCATATAAGAGTTTTGAAAATGTGCTCACTAAGCAAAATCAACTCTTACAGGCCTGCCATCAGCAAAGGATGTTGAGGTATAGAATTTAATTAAATATATATCTTTTTAATTATTTATGAATTAATATAAAAATAATAATCCTAACCACAAAAGGAGGCTTTATGATTTTTAAAGGAACTTTTTATTTTTCATTTTTATTTTTAAAATAATTTTCTATAATATATAATTTTCCATATCANCTCTTAAATCTGATTCCCCCAGTTCTCATAAAAGAAATACTGACTGTCAGAAGATAAGTCAAAATTCATGTCTGCAGGACAAAAGCTATTTTCCCATCTCCAGAAAGTCATCCTTTGTGTTGAGTAACATCATTTAAAAATTAATTTGCTTCCTTTTCTTTATTCACTGTAGTTTCTGCTTTTTATTTTATTGGAAAATTTCTTGAAAGTTTTTTTTACAGATATATTTTCAAATCCATGTCAAAGAGAAAACAAATCCCTCTGTAAAACAGAAGAGGTTTTAGCAATAAATCATTTTGATTAGAAAGCTAAGGGAAAAGACCTTTACTGCTTATTTACATTTTCCTAAAAATCAATCTTTAAATTGCAATGGGTCTCTGTCATTATAGAGGCTGGGCAGATGCAGCATATCAAAGAAAATATATTTATACTCCCCTCTGAATTTTGTTTTCAGTCCATGGCTATCTTCCACTGCAAACAACATCTACATGAAAAATGGCTGTAACTCAGCAGTTATTCTTATCAATTTTCATCAATTATATTTCTGAAAACTCTGCTACCTATGACATAATGCTGGTTTATAACATATGGCAGTGCCTGCCCTCAGTTTGACTTTTAAATTCATACTGGCATCACCTGGTGTTGACTTCCAATCTACTTATCACAGAGCAGAAATACTCTCTGCTTATCTGTCTGGGAGCCAGTGATACATCAGAAGCTAAATTCAGACTGTGCTGTTATAATGTATATATGATATGAAATATTTTATGATAATGATAAATGATAAACATTTCCAGAAATAAAAACACTTTATTGAAATGAAAAAATAATAAATGCCAAATATATGCCATCTTATAGATGCTCTCAGGCTGTTCTTGTTCCTTGATTATTCTATCTGTTGTTTCAGTGTGAATTACAGTCACTCTTTTTCTTCTCCTATCTGAGCAAAATACTAGGGTGGTTTGCATCTGTAAAAGCAGAAAGACTTGCCAGTTTTGAACTATTTCTAATTCTCTTTGGCTTCGCTAGTTTTCAAGGAATTTAATTACATCCAATCAGGAATAAAGATTTAAGGAAGCAAGAGACTGTGTACATCTTTGATGCACAATTAATGATTCCCTGTAGAACACATTTAACCTCATGAAAGGAATTTGAACCTGAGTGGCCAAGCAGATGATTAACATAAAGCCAATTTTTAGAAACTGGGTGTATGAGGAGAATTGTATGAAAAGGACAGAGTGAAGAAAATTGTACTGGAGCTCTGCAACCTCTCTGTGCAGAATAAGTAGTTGTTCACTGCTATTGCCATTTAAGCAAAGTTAACAAAAGGTACAGAGAAACCTGAAAAATTGAGAATAAGGCTTAAACGTTCAAAATGTGCATATAAATCTGTATTACACTGAGAGAAATAAGGGAAGAAAACAAAAAGAGTAATGCTTTGGAGCTGATAGAGAAGAAAGAATGTATGTGGAAAGGAGCCCTAGGTTTAAAAATCCTGTTGTTCTTCTATTAATTATAGTCATGTTCATTTCTAAATATGTGAAGTTTTTGTATCCTCTGTTGAGTGACTGAAATCAGAACATGCATTGAAATCTTCCACCTAAAGATATCCATATTGATATTCTTCATAAAAGACATGACTATCAAGTCGAGACAGTATGAAGAACATGTCAGATGTATGGATTTCTCATCTTTCACTTGCTTTAAAAAAAACAAAACAGCTACATAGTCAGGGGCAATAAAAGCAAGGGAAGGCTTGAAAAATAAGCCACACATCGGGTCGACAAAACTCTCATAAAGTGTTATCTTTATGACTGTTAGGAACTTAAGAATTGCCATACTGAGCCAGGTGAATATTTTTTCTGTCAGTAGCACATTTCATGTGTTTCAAAGAAAGATAAAAGAAGGCCCAGGAGGAAAATTCCTAGCTAGCATTTTTCTTTAGTGATTGTCTTATAGCCAACCCAGGTCATTTAATTCTCATTCAGTTTTTGATCTCTGGTATTTTTGACAATGATTTTCATGGGACTGTTGTTCCTTGGGAGAAAAATATAAACATACTTTGAAAATTTAGATTTCAACTGTCTGTAATTTTTAATCTCTTGCTTCTTGAATGGTAGTAGAAAAAAAATAATGGGCCAGAATATGGAGATGGAATGAGCTTTCATTTAAAGGAGCAAATTAGGATTTGATACACCTGACAGTCCTGAAGATACTCTTCATAGCCTTTGCTACGTATTCAAATCCCTCTGAGACTTAATATTTAAACATCTGCATGTTTATTTCATTATCTTTAACTACCTGCTATTTCCCCGATTTTGATGCAATAATTACTCAAGGATTCTTTCCATTCATCTCATATATCTTCCATATTTAATTTTTGTGTTATTTTCTGCCTTTTGCAGAATAGGTGGAAGGGTTTCCTGATTAGGAATTCCCTAGACTGGTGGGTTTTTTTCTGGAGTGAACAATATCAAAAACTTAAGGAAAAAAAAATTAATTCTCTGCTGAGCAGTGATGGTACCTGAGAAAACAACATGAAGCTGTGTCAGGGGAGGATATTAGGAACAGGCTTTTCACCTGGAGGGTGGTTGGGCACTGAAACAGGCTCCCCAGGGAAGTGGTCATTGCACCAAGCCTGACAGAGTTCAGGGAGCATTTTGACAACGCACTTAGACATATTGAATGAATTTTGGATTGTCCTGCGCAGGGCCGTGATATGGATTCGATCCTCATGGGCCCCTTCTAACTCAGGATACTCTATGACTCTAAAATTAGTGCAAATGTAGTAATGTCTTGCCTCAATGAAACCCATTGGTAAGTCTGCTGAACTTAAAAGTGGTACCTGAACTATTTTGCATCAAACGTGTTTTAGAAATCTGCTGCTTGGTCGTTTCAATGGATGTCCCCATTTCGTGAGCTATGGAGAAACAGATAATCACTCAGCACTCCCCATGCATCACTCCATCCCATTCATGATTTCATGGGTCACTCTCATACTCCATCTCCCCTTACAGAATATAATAGACCAGCTTCCTTTCACCTTTTCTTGTTATACTTACTCTTTTCTAGACATTCCAGGAAGATACACTTGGAAAAGCCTGAACAAATGCTTCTACCAGTTTCCACTGGTAGAAACAACATGGCTTTCAATGTGTGTGTTTTACAGATGATTTGTCTTTTGCAGGTCTATGCTTTGTTTGCTTGGGCTGTCAAAATTCTAGGAAAGTAAATTCTTAGCTGGAATCATCCATCAAATGTGTTTTCCTTTTAGTTTAGCAATTTAAGGTTGTTGATATCTGTGGCACTTAAAGAGCTCTATCTGCTTTCATTCTTGCATTAAATAAATGCTTTCTGTTTGTGCTTTATTCTTTATGAATCTGACTAATGCACATCTAATAGCAATATATTGCTTTGATTCATACTAAATAACACGAAAGGATTTTGGTTTAGTTGGTTTTTTTTTTTTTTTTTTTGTGATTTTAGCTAACTGAAAGGGTATGAACAAAAGAAGTGTCTGCTGGATCCAGGCAAGTGAAGTATATTTGAGGTAGAATGATTCAAATATTTGAATGAAGATTTGCCTTACTCTATCTAAAAGGTCCCTAACTGGAGAATATAGTAATTTAAGAAGTCTTGTTAGGGCAGGTGTACCATCATGTCAGGTGTCAGGTACAGCAACAAGAGGGCTGCTCTAGGAAGAAGATAAGGTCAGGAGCCACAGACATCCTGATTGACAGGATAGAATTCTGAGGCATCCAAAAGGAGCAGAATTAGTGACAGCCAGGAGCCTTTTAGAACTCTTGGGAAAAACTGAGGAAACCACTTCCCCATGCAAAAGCACCAGAGAATGGCTCCCCATGGAGATAAAAAAAGGGTAATGAGTGTTTAGGGTAAGCAACTGCAGCTGTAGTTGGTTACGTTTCCATACATGAAAAAAGCAGCTGGGATCATAGTCAGGATGACCTAGCACAGCCAGCTGGGGCCTCTCAGTGCCACCACTTGTTTCTGGCCTCCCCACAGCTAAAGGTGGACTCAGCACAAGCCCTGCTCTGGGGGTCTGTGGCAGTGCGCTGAGAGACAGTCCCTGGTTTGTGCGCAGCCCTGGGAATATAAACCATTTGTATTCTCTCGTGGTTTGGTGTGTTATTTGTTCTTCCCCTTCCCTGTTTATTTTGATTCAGTTTCTTATCTGAAAAGTTATCTTAAAGAATAATTTAGAAACCACTTTGTTTTAATTGCAATAATGATGACAGGGAGACTGTTCTCTGTTTCAATGAGAAAAATGCATGAAACCCAGCACTTAAAACGATGATATATGTGACCTATAAAGGCATTCTAGCTGGCCTGTGAAATACTCTATAGTCAAATGTTTATCAGTCCTACTTTGGATGCTTGAAAAACAAAACTATTTAGAAATCAGGACTTATTTGTACTTAATTAAAGTGTATAACCTAAATGAGTGAAAAAGTTACTTAAGCTTTTTTATAGGCTTGATCCGTCTTAGAGGAAAAGAGACAATGTATGTGATTTTAAAAGATAAGAAGATAAGAGGCTAGTGTGTATGTCTCAAACACCAATGTCCAGATGGCTGTGGAGCCAAACAAAGATTGACGGTAATAACAAAGAAGGATTGTTGAGGATAAACCAGGATTGTTGGTAACAACATGCTGTGGGAAAGAACAAGATGTGACTGGAGAAAAGGTCCGTGTGGAGATAGGGCAGCACCTTTCTGGAACAAACTTCCTTGTTCGAGGTCCTGGAAGTAAACGCAATATCATACAGTGCAAGTGCAGTAATGAGGCCAAGAAGTGGGCATGGACTGTAGGGGGGAAGCAAGACCTCCCAAGACCCCAGATCCTTCCAACCCATTTCCAGAAAGATCTTAAAGAAAAAACTGTGCATGATAAGTAAGGCAAGGCAGAAAGCCGTTCACCCATCCTGGGGGTTGTGGGTTCCAGATAATGTAGCTCAGGCCTGCAGATGTTTCCGACATGTTTACTGAGGACATTTCATCTCAGAGCAATCTAGTTACACATCCAGGAGTGAGGACTACATGCAAAGATCCGTATATGTCTTTTACTAAAAGTAAGCATCCCTCTCAACTATAAATTGTATATTCAGGACTCCTTAACAGGATGGCTGGCTGCAGTAGAAAAACTGCATATTGCTCTCCAGGAAGGGTCAGTCAGATCTATCTTCTCTAAAAGAGAACAGGACTAATATAATGACCTCAATAAAGACAGTTGCTGCCCTTTGGTGTAACATGACTGCTGTCATGCTTGGGCACAGCTGCAGAAACAACTCCTTGCCCAAAGTGCTAAGCAAATTCCAAATTATTTCATTATTATTTGGGAAGAGGATCTCATATTAATTGGTCTGCTTTGCAGGTTTTTTTTGCTGTTCAAAGTTGGTTCAAGACAAAAAGAAAGGTGGATCCCTCCAAAATAGAAACAGATATTTTAAGAGTCATGAAATATGCAAGCTTATAAAACTCACACTGAGGGTTGTCCTCAGTGGAATTCATCTTCTCACTCTCGGAAAGAAAGAATCTTATTTCTGATCTGGGACATAATCCTGATGAAATCACAAATTCAGAGAATATATTGTAGCAAAAATGTTTTGGCAACTGTGAATTTGTAATCATACTCCTTTCAGATAATTCTTCTGATATTTTAAAAGGCCTCATAGATGCAGCAGGCCCAGACAAGACAGCAGAATAAATGTTATCACAAAATCCTTGACAGTCTTGGCATGAACACTCATGAATTGAACCCAAAACATTCTGGAAGGATTTTTCACCCAGATGTCCCAGAACTGATGGGGTTATTGGAGGAATAGCAAGTTGAGGGCATACATTACTGAAGAAAGAACACATGCACATGTTCTCTCATTAAAGGTGAGATGCCCCAACATCAATGCTTCAAAAAAGTAATAGGGGTGGAAAGCTAATCAGTCACATAGCATGCCCTTATTGTGGGGTGAAGTTAAAAGTAGTCTTTTTTCCCTTCCACCTCCCCCCCCACCACCACTGGCGAGCGGGGGGCGGGGCCGCCCTGTCCCTGGGCCATGATGGGCAGGGACAGGGCTGGTCCCCAGCATGGCTGCATTCCCCTCCTGCAGCGTGGGTGCAGTGGCCCCCTCCCCCCACTGTATCCACGCCAAGAGGCGTGGCCATCCTTGGAGCAGTGCGGGCGATGGCAGCGGGGTCGCGGCCAGCGCCACGACTGCCGCGCAGCCGGCCCAGCACGAGAACCGCCGCATGGCTGGCCCGGTGCATGCGCTGGGTCGGCACGGGTCAGGGTGGCCCGGAGGAAGTACCGGAACACCCCAGGACGCCATGCGGGGCCGCGGGGGGCCGGCGTACTTCCGGCCCATCCTGGCGCTTCTGTGTGCGCACAAGGCCTTACTCGGGGCGGGGCCCGGGTGCTAATCAACCAATCGGAGAAAGGCCAGCCCCCTGGGGGCCATCTGCGTGTGGTCCCCTATAAAAAGGCAAGGGCGGACGCCATTTGCCTCTTTTCTGTGCTGGACACGGTCGCAGCAGCGTCGCTCCTCGTCTCTGCGCCGAGACTAATTTCCGCATGTGGACGGATTAGCGATCCAGCGGCGGCAGCCCGGTGTGGTATCCCTGGACGGTGGACTGGTTTCAGGGTCACGTTTCTTGTGATATTCCTGGGGGGATGGACTGTTTTTGGAGTTGCATTTCTACGCACTTTCCCACGCTGAGTCCTGCCCCCACCATGGGTGGGCGGATTAGCGATTTCAGCGGCCATAGCCTGGTTTAAAGACCACATCTTTCCATCAGCACTGACATTCCTTCCCGGGATTGGGGAAGAGAGGGGGAGGGGGGGCTCGCGGTTTCTAACTGTCTGAGTGTTTTTCTTCAGAAAGCTGAGCGGAGGCTCGGCGCTACTGTAGGGTCCTCAGGTCGCCCGCGGAACCCCCGGGAGAGCAGAGGTCGCGGTTCTTCTCTAATTATCCCGGCATCTCTTCCGAAGCCCCCAACAGAATACCAGCACTATCCCAGAGCTTTCCCACCCCAACAGGAGGTCTGGGAGAGCTTAATTTGTCTGGTTTTGCACTTTATTGTCGGTTTTCTATGTGTGTGAAATAAACTGTGTTACTTGTGTGTTTTCTTTTTGGGTGTGTGTGACTTGTCTCGGACATCTCTTGTCAGTACCACGCTTCTTAGTGGTAAAACCACGACAGCCCTGTGAGCTCCTATGTAATTGTTTTCCCAAACATAAAGAAATGAGGCAGAAATATTTATGTGTGGGAACCATTTACAACTGATTTCTCCAGGTACTCATAAAAAATTAGTCATCAAGGCCACAACTTACAATTTCCAGTTTGGGCTCTTTAGATTCATGGTTCAATGCATCTTCTTCAGGTTAAATCCTCTTTCATTTAAAGGATATTATATGTCAAACTTGCAAGGGATATTAAGTAAGATATTGTCAAAGCCAAGATGATAAATCAGATTTTACAATGTAAGCCACAGAAGCCATGTTTGATCAATACCAATGTCTTGCTTCTATGGAGAATGATAATTCATGGTGTCAAGTAGACAGTGTGCATCCCAGTAAAGAGTCCTGGATCACTTCAACACTTAACAAAAAAGGTTGTGGCATCTTCGGCTGACAGTCAGGACACATATCTCTCTACTAATTCAATGACAAACGTTAGCTAGCAACATAATAGTTCCAATCAGTAAAAAAAGTCAGTAAAACACAAATAGCTCTGCAGGCAGAATAACTTTGGTGAACAATTGGTAGAATGCAGGTCTAAGAGTATGATAAACTCATTCAATGGATGTGTCCCATTTTTTGACACCGAGACTTAATGTACACTTACAGAAGTGTAACAAGAGTTAACAGATTCCAGAGATCTGGGATCTCTGCTAACAGAGATTATTCCTTTCCTAAACTATTCACTAACTGAATAGCTTCTTTACCACTTCTTTATCAAGTCCCAGTTTGTTCTTGTGCTCTTGTCAGCCTTCCTGCAATGCCATCCCTTCTGAAGTATCTTACCATGGAGACAGAGAGTAGTTGTCTCTCAGCCATCCCTGTCTATTACAGATAACTTTTCTTTGGATATTAATCCAAATAGAAAACGAAAGCAAGTAACTAGTAAAGCTCTCTAGGGCAAGTAATATAGAAAGTGAGTGCAGTCCAGATAGCACTCTACAGGTTGACTTGGCCTACAAAATATTTATATAGAGCTCAATGCTTTTTTCTTCATAAGCATAAGATACTGACTATTGCAGCAATCATTTCTGTCCAAATAGAAGACTTTTGTCTCCTGCATCTTTTCCAGCTATCCAGAACTAGCTAGCCAGACTGCTGGAAGTGTGAGGATGGAAGATGATAGCTTCTGCTGGTGAGCAGTGACCCTTGCTAGCATTTGCAACTGCTGCAGTCACTCCTACCTGGCTGTCATCTGTCAGATTCCCTGTTCCCTTCCTCCTCATCTTCCTGCTGGCAGAAACTTGGCTCCCCTTGGTAACCATATTGGACTGATATGGTTTTATGTCCTTTCTTGCATTTAAGGGCAGGAAGGAAAGTATTGCTTTTCGTACGGGAGAGTAAAGGAAGATTTCTGAGCAAGATGGTTGGGAGAAATGCAGAAAAGAAAGCCAGACTACTGCTGTGGGGGAGTGAAGATGCTGGGACATATTAATAACTGCCACCTCATTTAGCAGTTGTGTGGATGGCTGTAGCTGATGATAAGAGAAGTTCTATCTAAAGAGAGAAGGACACAAAAAAGTGAAAATATGCTGCTCTACTAAGAGGGTTGAGGTTGCTGGTGAGAAGGCTGAAGTTCCTTTAGCCATGCTGTAGAGAGAGGATAAAGATTTGGACATATAGGCCTGACGTTAGAGCCTGCCTTTTGCAGCCTCTCAAACTGCAGCAGATCATACTGTATAAACTGTGCGAAAGCTAACTCCATAATAATGTAAATAGCACTTATAAATAGAAATGCATTAAAGCCTCTCTAGCTCAGCTTTTCCATTTCTTCAATTCCATGAGCTGTCCATTCTTATGGAGGAACTCATGTGTGTTCATTTGAATATAGCATTTATACAGTGAACTAAAACATTGGTTTAAATCATTTGAGTACTATGTCATTTATTTTAGGACAGGGTTATATCAAACTGAAGCTCTATAAACTTAATTAAGAAAAACAAAACCTTCACTATTGCAAATTTGCATTAAATTGTATAATGAGCCAGAGGCAAATTCAAAAACAGTTTTTACATGCTCTCAGTGAAGCCTAAGTAGAAATTATGTTCCTAAAGTATGCATTGTTAAATTACCTCAAGCGATCTATAAAAACACAGTTTGATGATAAAACAAACAAAACATTTTTCATAGCCACCAAGGTCTAAAGATTTATGTTGCAAATCTTGAAAAAATGGTCCTCGGAGGCACAACAAGTAGTTCTCTAGTCACAACTTTTTTTTTTTTAAAAAAAAAAGGAACAAACAGCCTCAAACCACACCTTCCTACACTTTACTGTCACAATGCTTTTCATCCAGAAACACAGTAAAACAAGTCTACCCATAGCTTCCATTTTTCTAACCATGAAAGATATTCAAGTCTATAGAAGGTTATTCACCCCCCACCAGAAAAAAATTGTTCTATAATGTTATAAGACTGTCAATATAACTACTTCCATTACATTTCCAGCTATTCTGTTCCTAAAGGTCATAAAATCCATGTTTAACCATAGGGGATCATCATAATTAAAACCAAGCCATACAGTTTGTTTTGATCCCAAACTAAAATACAGTATTTTTAAGCAGATCAAATTTATAGACCTGACTTCTGAGACTAGTAAGAGAAAGTACCAAAAACCTTACTGAACTCAGTGTCTGACATTTAGAGTGAGACTCAGATTAAGTCACATACATTTTAGTGTCTCTCTGTAGTTCTCCAAGTGTGATTTAAGTGCTTGGGATCTCATTATAGATAAAGGTCCCTTCCTATGATGAGTGGAGCCCGAAAAGAAATGCAAGTGGCCGGATATATTTAGTTTAGAGAAAATTCAGTTGTTTCCTTAACTTTCTTGACTTTTTAAAGTAAGATTTTGAAATCAGTCACCCACCTAATGTGTCCTCTGCAAAATGAGACTCTTCATGGTATCTGAAGTATCTTCACAGATTTGAAAATGTTATAGGGGCCTAGCATAAAAGATCTAATGTAATTAATATGTGTGCTCCTACTCTTTTTCTGGACCCCCAATTTGTTACGCAAGTATTCAGTTAGCAGTTACGATTTTGAGATGCTGGGAGTAAGAGAATATCTAGATATATAAACAGGTTTTTTCAAAGAAGAAAAACGTATTTTTCAAAGACTATGATATAAATATTGTAATTGCAGTAAAGTCTAGTAGTCCTCAATACCATGAAGGTCACATAGAGCAATGACAAACATAAGTGAGAAGTTTTGTCATGTGCAGTTTACCACTTTACATTGTATTAATAAAATTAGTTGCACATGTCTGCATGTTCCATTTATATGACTAAGGTCTCCACCTTCTCACATCCTGTCTTGAAAGTGAACCTTGATAAAATTATTCTAACCTGGATTTTTTTAGAAGACTTAAACTGAAAACTGGAGCATGAAGGATACTAATTTTGCTACAGGGATAAAACAAACAAACAAAAGGAGAAAGGTGTAACATTTATTTAGCTTTATTTGGAAAGTTACCCAATACAGTACATACAAGGATGTTTTGTTACATTGGTAAAACAGGAAATCAAAGGATGAACTTTGCAAGCACAAAAGCCCAGAAGAATGCAATTCTTCCTCAAAATTGCTACTTGAAAACAATGGAAGGGTTTGTGACCTTGGAGTTAGATTGTGTCAACTGCTGGCCAAAATTCAAGGTTATACAAATAATTCAGTCTTGATATCACTATCACCTAAAGACTTCATAGTTTGTTGCTTCTCTACATTATAATTTATCTCTGATGTACTTTGCTATAAAGTGAATTTGCTAGCAGTATGATTTTTGGGGGGGGAAAGGTGAATGTTTTTGAGTTTTTAAAAACCTTTATGTGTAATAAAGAGCACTTTTACATTTGGTTTTGTTTACAGCATACCCTCTCTTCTCTAGTACTTACCAAAAGACATGCTAATTTACCAACAGATTGTGTAATTGTGGCAATTCCAAATGCAACAGGGATATAAAACAGAACAATCTTCCCTTTCCCTGACAAATGTGAGCAATTAGAAGTGTTTTAGGGGGTTTCAGTCAAAGATGGTAATTAAGGTAAATGATTCCTCAACATCTGGGAATAGCCTTCTTTTATGTTTGATATAATGAGTTACTGTCCTGTGACAACAAGTGTGTGCATTCTCCTGTAACTTAAGTGAGAAAGTGAGATAATGTCTCCAGTGATGGCTCAATTCAAGTTATATCAACTCAAGTTGATATAACTTTACCTACTAAATCCATACCAGGGCTGTTGTACTTAGTACATGCAGAGTTCACAGCAGTGAAGACCCTAATGACCAGGAATGGACATAGGTAAGAACCCTTCATTTAAGAAGACTTCACTCTGGGCCAGCAATTTTGATTTTAACCGCTGTCATTTTCTAAGTTTACACTTTTCTCTGAAGGTATGATATTGCTGATACATGTAAAATTCAACACAGGCTTTTAGCTATTTCCTTTGCTTCTTTTGCTGCCAGAGCCAAACCAATAACCACAAAGTGAAGGGAGTTTCCAATCTAACATTGGGTTTGTATGTGATTGTGATGGCTCACACTGGGATTCCAATGAGTGCTCATGTTGCCTGCTGCTCAATGACATTGAATGGTGCAAGCTGAAAGGTCACAGAAGCTGAAAATCCTTGCACTTGTGTAACTTAAGTTCTTCCTCCACAACATGGCTTCACGGTACAAGATATTGGTAACTGAACTGCATCTAGTACCAGAAGCAGTCTGGCTGCAGGAATCAAGTAGTTTGCCCAAGTTCACTACTATGCTAGCAGACACTCATCCATACTTACCAAGTATCAGCACTGATATGTGCAAGATCTCTTATTTCCATCTATTAGTTGCATATTGACACAAAGATGAAGGATAGGGAAGCAGTCGTTTTATTTGAGATGAAAAGAAATGAACTAAACATATATTTTAGGAAGAATTATATCAGTTGTTGCATAGTTTTAATGAATTTAAAATGTGAGAATAAATTGAGGACTACAATTTTTTTGTAAGTACTGCGGAAAGAACAATAACAATGAAATCACTCCTGATAAATAAACTCACCTGTTAATGGACCAGATTATGAGCTCAATTACATTGATATGAATCTGTAATACCTCCACAGAAAGCAATTAATCTTCTCCTTATTCTCACCATTTTAATTGCAAATAGAATCTGCTGTGAAATGTCCAAGCATATGTGATGACCTTCAATGTCTTGCAAAGACCTTGAATACATCAATGCTACTCTAAGCTGCTTATCCATATTGGTATCAGTGACCCTAAACCAATTAGAAATAACTACAAAATTCTGGGAACGAAGGTGAAGANATCTTCTTCTTATTCTCACCATTTTAATTGCAAATAGAATCTGCTGTGAAATGTCCAAGCATATGTGATGACCTTCAATGTCTTGCAAAGACCTTGAATACATCAATGCTACTCTAAGCTGCTTATCCATATTGGTATCAGTGACCCTAAACCAATTAGAAATAACTACAAAATTCTGGGAACGAAGGTGAAGACTTCAGAATGGCAAGAGGTGCTTCTCTCTATTCTCCCAAATTAATATAACGGTATAGATAATAACCTTTTAGAGTTACTTATGGAAGGTTCTCTTATGGAATTCATTACATGGCAGAAAGTTTCTGGCATTGACCTTCCTTGACAGTGCTTGTTGAGGAAGATCAATGAGGAACATTGGAAGCCCAGCTGACAAAGGGAAGAGTACCCTGGAACATCACCATTAAGCAGCCTGATAAAGATTATTTCAGAGTATTTGACAAGGATGCTAAAAGCACGGAAGCTAGATGAAAACTGCTGTGGGAAAACAGCAATCACCTGATGAGAAGTTAAGGTATCTATACAGGAATGTTCAGATAATAGGAATAAATTCGAAAAATTCATAGCCTTCAAACACCATCAAAACTGTATAGTATCATTTAAGAGGCACAAAAAAAGTTAATATCTCAGGGAAATTTGCGATGTATTTTTTCTTTATATTAAAAGAGTTCCTATTTATTCTTATTTCTGAAAATGGGATAGACAAAGGTAAAAAATAGAGAGTATTTCTGAATAAATGCAAATGGAGAAAAAAAGATGTATGGAATGTGTTGCAGACTGCCTAGTAAGAGGGAAATATGGAATAGTTTTAAACAATTACAAAAATGGTATATGTGGTGGCAATGAAGAACCTGAATTAAATGTATTTTTAAAAAATATAATATAGTAGAACACAGAAATATGCCATTAAAAATTTATTAAGACCAACACTTTCTTTAGAAGATGAAAGAAGTTATTGAAGAATCATACTTGCTTTAATTCTGACAGGAAGAGAAGAGCTGCTTAAGTATTTTGTATGAAAGGATGAGATAAAGTCACTATGAGCTGAATAAAAAATATCCTCACAGAGCAATTAGTGATTTATTGCTAGGCTATGAAGATATTTCAGATAATATCTTACACACCTACACAGTAGTTCCAGATCAGTTCAGTATTTCCTTTAATGACTTAGGTATAGGAATATGAAATAGATACATTGGTTTTTAAACCATTTTAGTCATCTTTTTTTC
>VYZS01016265.1:0-15815 GCA_013400695.1 Neodrepanis coruscans
TCTGCTAGCCAACCCTCCACATACCTTCACAAAATGAGGGGTCTATGTAGGGTTCAGGCTTGAATAGTTGTTCAGTCTTTAATTTCTTGTGTGGTGTGTTGACCCTGGCTGGCTGCCCAACCAACCCCGCCACTCACTCCCTCTCTATCCTAGACAGGACCACGGGGAAATATGTTTTCTTCTATTCCTTCTCTGACCTTAATTTTCACAGGGTTGTTCTATCTTCTTCATTCTTGTCTGTGAAATGCCAGCACATTCAGGCATTAAAGACTTCCTGGTTATATGCTTTTAACAGCCCCAATCCTTCTTAAATTTCATCAGTAATTTTAGTCTTCCATTCTCAATTCTGCCATTTCATCATGGCTATTCTCCCCCCGTCTCCTCCCCTCCCCAAGTTTTGTGCTTTCTACTTAATTCTTCACATTCAAAATATGCATTAAGAAGTGCAAAAGTTTTAAATCAAGGGGTGCTGTCAAATAAACATGTACATCTAGGAATAGAATTTGGTGATTGTTGCAAAAACATATCATTGAAGTGCAACCTCATTTCTTACACAAAAATAAGTGTAAGATTTAAAGACTTAATTTAAGTACCATTTGTTCACTGAGTCCTTTCAAGTAAGGCAGAATTTCTTGTCTAATCTTGAAAATTACTTTTTTAAAATTTGGTTCATGTTGGGCATTAAAGGTTTATACCTCAGATGGCATTTGTCAAAGCTTTTTGACAGCACCTAAAACCTCTTTGCAATTCTTTTCTTCTGAAAATACTAGACCTCATAAATGCCAATCCGTACAGGAAATATTAGAATATTACCATCATTGTAATCATTCCATTTGTTAAGCATATTCTGTAAAAAAGCCAAGTATGTTCCAAGTTAATGTTGTCTTTCATTTTGTCCTGTAGAGTGGACATGACACTATATAAACCTATGGATGACACAATGAATTCCAGAAATCACATTATTCATATAGCATTGAATAATCCTGAATTAATAAGTTATAAGTGGGTCCCCAACACATCAGAATTAGAGACTCCAGACTACATAAAGCAGTTGGTTTAAACTAAACCAACTTCAATACAGTAGAAGTGTGCTTCAGGAAGAAAAAATATTTTTCCACACTAACTGACTGAAAGTACTTCCACAATTTTACTAGCAACCTATGCTATGATCTCTCCAAACTATCAGGATCTTTTCTTCTTCCACAAAAATGAGCCTTACTTTAAGGTATTCTACATTATCTTTAAGGGCAGGAGGGTGGAGGAGAATGAGCCAGACTACCCTCTGCCTGACTACCATCTGTAGCACATAGTCAAACTGTCGAAATAGGAAAAAAAAAATTGTGAATTTACGCTTTTCGTAAGGACTTGTCAGATACTTGAAGCAAAATACTCACAAATATTAGAAAAGAAATGCTTCCTCTAGTTCATCAAAATCTGATGGCTTCCATATCACAACTGCACAGAGATTGCTTTTGGTTCCAGGAATATTATGCATTATTTTATTGTCCATATCTTTAAAAGACAGAGCAGTTGGAGCTAAATACATGGAGTGGAAGTGGTGGGGGGTGTTGTGTTAAAAAACTCTCAGCATTATTCCTAGATTTTGAAAAGTTAAGATTCCCTATTGAGTCCTGAATCTTTTTTCCTCTGGCGTATTTCCTCTGGCATTGATATGCCAGCTACAGCATTTCTGAATGTTCAGTTTGTTTTGACCTATTCCCAAATTGAACAAATTTGTCATTTATTGGTTTTCAATTAATTCCCAGACCATTCTGATTACCAATATAAGTGTTTAACTTTAAATGCTATGTAGATTTCCAAGACAAAGCAACCTAGAGAGGAAAAAGCTGATTCTGTGCAATTATAGTAACACTTTGCTTTGGACAGCTGAAAATATAAACATGATGCAAGCATATGTTAATGGATCAGAGGTTCACTGACAAACAAAAAAGTTAAAGATGACAGACAGCTTTAACAAAATAAACATTTATTTTTTTTCTGATATGGGCATGATACTGTGACTACCGGTGTATCAGAATAACTAGGAGTTTGAAGAGAGGAAAGTAAGAAAAAATAAAATTAAATCAAACTGGAATAATTGTTTCAGTAGAAGTAACTCAAGATGAAAATTCTAGGAAAACCAAAAGTATTCCTGTCTTCCTGTTACCTCTAATGTCAGCATCTGAACTAAATGAGGAAAAATATGTTTACAGAAGCATCACTAAAGAACAGGTTTAAGAACCTTATGACTGCCAGCATACAGATCTTCACCAGAGATATTGCAATATGATGCAAGATCCTGAATTTCTCACTTGAAGCCATCTTAGTATATAGCCCAGTATCTTTAGTTAACTCTAAAAGACATTACCTCTTCCTGTTTAACTATAACTTGAAAAAAATCTTGTTCTTGTAGAAAGTGTATGCATAATCTCTCTCAACAAACCATTTTCATTTAGAATTCCTAAAAGAGTTGGACAATGAAACTACCCTGTGGACTTTGCCAAGAAAAAAAGAAAAAAAGCTACTTTTATATCTTGTTCTTACATTGCAGTACTGCTGCATCTGAGATCACAGCAACACAAAGAAATTGTAGGGGACAAATGAAATATAAAAATAATACAAATAGCATGCACAAGTTTTGAAAATGTTAAAATACATTTAATCTATGATAGGATTTAAAGCTTCAAATCTATTTCTAACAAAGCAGTTCCATTTTTCTATTTCTTGCACTCTCACAGAACCATTAGGTGTCTGTTAACCCAACAAAAAGAATTTCAAAGAAATCAACAGTCAGTTCAGGAGAGTAGTAATAAGATTTTAAATACTATATCTCAACTGCTCTCTCCTTCTTCCCTTGTTCATCAAACCTTTGTGAAAAATCAGTATATGAAAATCCTCTGATATGTGCTGGTTAGTCACAGTTAGTTTTTACATCCAAGTACTATTACTTTTAAGATGGAAGCTTATGTTAACTCACTTTATTCAGTCATTGCATTTTTCTCTCTTGAGCTAAGAAATGTAAGTCACGCAGGATGCAGTTTTAAGAGTAGTTCTGCTCACACAGTTTTCGTACAAATAGCAACTCTACATTTAGAGACAGTTATCAGCAATTTTGCCCAACTTCCTCCTAGGCTATAGTTAGGTAGAATTAATGAATTTTGCCTTGTTCAAATTACTTCTTTAAGTTAAAGACTTGGGGGAAAACTAAGGTTAAGGGCAACACACATTTCACTTTGTTATACACAGAACAAGCAGCTTTCCTATTCCTGTCTCTGGTGCTTTGGGCAAAATTCACCACATTCCACATTAAACAAAACAGTGGATTACAGTTCAAGTCCTTTCAGTTTCCTGCTGCTAATTAGGGTTTTAAATAACCTTTTAGAAGCATAAATGGATCAAATTTATAACAAAATGTCCTGGAGGCACAACAGATTTAATTCCTTTCTTGATGGCAATCTCTCTCTGTCCTACATATCCCATAGAATAATTCACTTCATTCTGATGGCTACTTCACCTCAAAGGTCTGACCCCCACTGGGGTGCCACTGGGCTAGACATTTACTTACAACACCACTGAGTTTCCTGCAGTTTTTGACTCACAAATCTTTTTCTCCCAGACATGCATTTCTTTCTTCAATCTCTGTCTTGCAGAAAACAGTCATACAGCAGTTTCTCAACAAAAATGAAAAAGAAGAAATTACAAATGTAATATAAAACAATAGCATTGTGTTTTCACCTACAAAATATTACATCTTCTGCTACCTTTATCTCTACTTCTCTCTCACAGCATCTGAGTGTGGTTAGGATGACATGAAGTGGTATCTTGACATCTTTCTTCAGTAATCAGTTGCACAAATAATAGATTTATAGAATGGTTTGGCTTCAAAAGAACCCTAAAAATCCACTGCCCCCACCATCAACAGGAACACCTTACACTAGACCATGTTGCTCAGAGTCCCATGCAGTCTGGCCATGAACACTTCCAAGGATAGGGCATCCACAATTTCTCTGGGCAACCTGCTCCAACACCTCGCCACATTCACAGTAAATATTTTCTTCCTAATACCCTTTTTCAGTTTAAAGCCACTACCTCTTGTCCTGTCAGTATAAGATCTCCCGAGAGCCTTCTCTTCTCCAGGCTGAACAACCCCAAATCTCTCAGTATTTCCTTATAGCATGAATGCTCCTGCTATATGTAAATGCTTCTTTATAGCCTTCCTCTGGACTCACTCCAATAGGTTAACATCCTTCTTATGTTGGGTTTACCGGAGCTGGACACAGTAGACCAAGTGGGATCTCAGGAAAGCGGAGGAGAATCACTTCTTTCAACCTGCTGGCCAATCTTCTTTTGATGCAGCCCAGGATTCAGCTGGCTCTCTAGGCTGAAAGTACATATCACTGGCTCATATTAGCTACTTGTCAACCAAAAATTCACAGAAATTAATTTTATCAGATGCTAATCATATAATACCTCACTATGATATTCTCTGTAAGGAAATAAATTATTTATTCATCACTTAGTAATTTATTGGAAAATGTGTTTTGTTTTGGAGAGATACCCTTATACATTACCAAACACCACTTACAGACACTTAAATTCTCAAAAGAATTTCAGACAATTGAAATATATCATTGCTCATTTATGTCCACTCTAAGAGTACATCTAGTTTGCCACTGACCCAACTTGAAAGAACAAAGGAACCCTGTAGATCCCAATCACACAGTGATCTCCCTTTGTGGTTCTGTATAAATGCCGAAATTTATTGATATAGATCTGAAATGTTTGCCTGCATCATCGAGCTCTACTTCTCCAAACAGAAGACATTTGTTACTACCAAGACAGAGTTTCCAGATATAATTACTTAAGAGTTTAAAATTAGAAAGAAACACTGATAACTAGGTTGCTTAAAAGCAAACAGAAAAAAAAAAAATATAAACTTTATGGTAGCTGTAAAATCTTCTTGTAAAACATTTCCAAATAGCCACTGCCCCCCTCCATTTCTTTCCTCCCAAAAGCTATGCAGAGGAAAGCCAACTGCATAGCTTATGCCACTTAAGCTGACCTATTTCCCAGGGAGAGGTGCAGGCACCATAAACTCAAAACCTGTACGAAGCAGTGGACCGCTACTGTCTGAGAATTTGCTTTTCACTATGTAGTCTAGGAAGACTATGCAGAAAGGTTTGCTAGATGCAGAGCTCTCAGCACTTTAAGGCGTGCTGCCAGCTGACATAAGAGGACACATCAAGGACTCTTCAAGACTTTGGGGGTGACAACAAACAGGAGTTGTGATTTGCTCAGGCAGATAATATCCCTCACTAGTTGACAGCCTTCAAGCATTTGGCCAAAAGTAAAATTCAAGAGTTCCTCTATCTAGACATATAAATATACATAAAACAACTATAAGATTTAGATATAAGTAAACTTCCTTATTCCCACCAGGCCTCATTAAATATTCATTTCAAAGCAGTTTTAGCTTCTTAAAAAAAAAAAAAAAGAAAAATAATTTTCATAATCCTTTGCTTAGATATATTTTGCTTGATCTTTTCACTTCTGTCCCATTTGAGATGAAATGGCAGTACTTTATCTTCTTTGTATTTGTATTTTTCCAGGCTTGTTGCCTGCAGCTGGGGAAAATTGAACTTTATAATCAAACAGATCCCAGTAGTCCAATGTTCTGTCTTCCTGTTGTTGAGCATATCATTAACTCAAATATGGGTAAAGTTTACAAATGAGTATTGGTAAATTTGCTGCTCACTGGACAAAAGAAAAGCCCTGAAAACTAATACATGTCACTGGGACAAGGATTTTTAAATTGAAATCCAAGAGTATCAACATTATTTCACCTGACTCTTTTCAATAACATATCTTAAATACATATATATATCTTGAAAATGTTCCTAAAGGATAGAGAGATGAATGTTGCTTAGTTTCAGGTGGCCTTTACTCTAAAATGGGTCTAACTCTGGTACCCTGAAGGCAGATTATCATGTCATGATGTTATCTTAAATAACTTTCAAAAAAGCCTATCAACTGGCAAGAAATCCATGAAGCTCATTGTTTACCATTCCCTTACCCATTATAAACACTTCAGGCTTGGAAATTAATATGGTAAGAAAATTTCACTATCCACAAGCAGATTTCCTTAAAAATTACAATTACATAGTCTTGCTGCATGAATATGCTAAGCACATTATTTACTCCTCCACTATTTTTCTGAATAATTTTATTCAAGATACACATATTTTCAGATCCACAACTTCATCTCCTGCTCCAGCTCTCCAAAACCTTGTAACATTGGTGTCTGATAACACAAAATGTTTTACACAGGCACCAGGGAGATCTGGCATAATGAAACAGTGATTTAAAATAAAGCCTGCCAAAATAGCTACAAAAATTGCAGAAAACCTTGAAATAAGCATTCTCAGGAGAGCTGGAGAGCAATGAGCTCTGTGAGTTGAAATTTAAATCTGACAGAGGTCAAAAATAAAGCAGTTTAGTTATGCCTAATTATCATAGGTCCCTTATTACACTCTACCATGTAAAACATATCTAGTCTCAGCTGTGATCAAGCATGCTGTTGAATCTAGAAAGACAGAGTCCTAGAATACTTTGTGTTGTTTTTTTCTGTTACAAGATTCACATTTACAACTGCTCAAAATGCTCTCAATTCACCTTAGAAAAAGCACCATCTGGCTATTACTGGCTGCAAATTACCAGCTGTGAAATATTACTATATTAATAATGTCAGCCAAAACAACAGCTGACCTTTTGTGCAATAGAAATGCTGTGTATAAACCTCACACACATTTTGATCCAGATTTCAACTTACAAACAAAACTTATGCTAATTTTGCCTTTCAACAGAAGGGTGTATTTTCTTCAGTATTTTAAGGATAAAAAAAAATCATAAACCTGATTTTTGAAAAGGTCTAACTCTGTCATTTTCTCATTATCACTGTGATTAGTGGAGTATTTATATTCATCACAGATTTGAACATAGAACCTATACTGTAATATAAGGCATTTTCTCAATATTAATTCCTCCATATTACTTTTCTTTCCAGGGAACTTTATTACTGATCCTTCAACAAGAACTCTAATTGCTCCATTTTATTTTTTTTTTATGAAACTAATATTCATATGGAGAAAAATAGTTTTCAAGGAAGAAAATGTTTTGAATGAATAATCTAGGGGATATGAGTGGGGAAGTTGTTTTATTTTTACTTGTTTTCTGCATTCTTTCATTGAGTGTTTCATACACATATATATAAAATCTTTCAGGGAAGAGTTTTATAAATACTAATATGACTTCCCATGGCAAGAAGAACTGGTACACATGAAAGCTTGGGGATATTTCGTATTATATTATCTGGACCAACAGAAGATAAAATCTTTCCGCTCAAACTTTGCCACAATACATCCTAGACCTTGACAAAAGTATCCATGTTAATGACAAGCAAGAAAAAAGTGGTGTTGTGTAAGGGCTTAGCAGAATAGCAGACAGGAAAACACTTGAATATTTGTCACAATGGAGAGGATATGAACAGTTGTTTAAGATGCTTTGAAAAAACTTTTGCTTTAATCAGTCTGTTTATCAACTATGAGTATTGTTCTTCTCAAGTATTGTTCTTCTTAGACAGAGTATATTATGAAAAACAGATGAAAAAACCCTGATGTTAAATTAATGAAGCTGAAATGATGAAAAAACCCTTATGCTATACTGTGTATTTCTTTTTATCTTCCATAAATGTCAATTAACAATGAATATTAACGAAATTTCACAAAGATTATTAATCCAGAGAAATGGCTTGGTGATGATGTCTTAGTACACAACTGAGTAGCCGCACATTAAGTCAACTGCAATAACTCTTTGTCCAAGGGTTTGACTCTTTGACTCAGCGTTACCACTCTCAGAACTCAGTCAGAGTTTTGAGTCAGGTATGTTCATTCAGCGCACTGGGAGAGACCACACAGAATTCAAAAGTCCCTTCTTGAATCACAAGGTTCTTCAAACTTTATACCTCTTTCCATGGTAGGCGTTATGCATTACATAACATTACATGATTGGTTCCCAGTCCAAGATCCCTCCCCACTCCCCGCCTCGAACCTCCCACCTCAAGGGTCAGGCCCAGGGCAGGAATAGGGCCGAGCATCTTCCTCTTTCCTTCCCCCAGCTGCGATGCTGAGGTGTTGCATAGCACAAATGATCATTTATTCAGATTTAAATTAGTACATTCAGTATTGATTAGAAACATTTGACTCATCATTATGCTTCAGATAATAAATAGGAACTCATTTTACACTCTGATGAAACAAGTGCCAATTGCCCATATTTTGTTTCTAAACCTGAAAATGTGATACTACCCTCATTACTTTTAATTCAGGTATAACAACCATGTTCCACCATCTCAACACCATTGCAATGTCTGGACTTCTGCCACCATACAAAGAGACTACTGTCAGTGTTCAGTTACTGCATGCTATCTGAATATAATCAAAAACACAGTAAACCAAAGCACATTTTAGTAAGCACCTAACCCAGCTGTTGTCTCCCAAACAGATATACTATTTAGGAAGACCACTATTTGGGAAGGACACTTTCTGTCACCCCATCTATTCCCTCAAAACATTCCTATATTGCACATTGTTGTAGGAATAGCATACAGTCCAGCAAGAGAAATGTTTCACAGAACTGTAAATCCAAAATTTCCTTGCTGTGTTATAACTTCCAGTTTTGAGTTTGGCATAACTTGGACATGATTTAGTTTGGGCTCTTTCGAGTCAAGTTGCCTACATTAATTATCTGTGTGAAATTCCACATGCTGCTTTTTTTCCTCTCAGTTTTGTAAGGTTGTTTTAAACTTTCTTACCATTTGGGAAAGGCAGCACACTTAGCTTAGTTCAGAGGTAAATATCTATAATCTGCAAGCTTGGAAGTTTCAGTCTTCATTTTCTTTTTTAGGATACTATTGAAGTTAAATAAAGTCATCCCATCATGAACATTACAGGATTCCACTGCTATCCTGTTCCTCCTCCTTTACCCTGAAAAGTAATTGCTAACCCTTACCCTTCCTCTCCTTTAACTGTCTTTCAATAGAAGACAAGCCTTCTCCCAAAGCCATGTGTTAGTATTCAACATATTCTGACCAGGTTCTTTTAGATATACCATGCATGGAAGGTATAAGGTTTAATATAAAATTTAATTAATTGAAGGTGATTGCTGTTACATAGCATTTCTGATTTAACAAAGTAACACAAAAGTATATATAAAACACAATATACATGCAAGTTACACATAGCAAAATATAGGAGTCTTTATATACAGTTCAGTCTCACTACCAGTCCTGTCTCTAAAACATAGTGATTGTCACAACATTGGGCATCCCAAGTTACCTCAAAGGAATACATGGGTTGAAAGCAGCTCAACAGTGTTGCTCTCTTCAAAATATTTTTTGTGAGTTTTTATACTCTTTGTTAATCCTCTCAACTGTTGTCCATTAAAAAAAAAACACTAACAAAAAAACCAACAAAAAGCAACACTCTTTGGCCTCTTTTGAGTGAAGGCAGAAGTCAGATTCTTTGCATCATACTCTGGCCTTCATCACACTTGACCACCTCCAATGCTCATTCTTCAATCACAGGGGTTTATTCATTGAGTCACATTACATCCCTATGGTTTTAGTCATACCATGATAGCTTACGTCTTTCTTTATATCCACTGGATATCACATTCACAAAAGTGTTACACAGGTCGTTAATGAGGCAGGCCTTCTCTCTACAGAAACCATGCTGATATCCAGACAGCATTTATCCATGTACTTGTATTTGTTATTACATTTTCTGTCATCTCATCAGAAGTGAACACCAGCTTCACTGCTCTTTAGCTAACAGGATGTCCTTCAGAGCCCTGTTGCAGCTAGAATTGCAGCAGCAGTATTCCACTGCTTCCACACAGCTCGTATTTGTAATGTTGAGATGCAGACCATGGTCAGTAATTTCACATTTGAATTTCTTCAGAGTTCTCTAATGAATACCATCCTAGCCTTATTGGTTGCAACTTATCTGTCAGATATAATATAATCCATATATTTACTTCAAATGGGCTAGCATCTTGGCTCTGTCTATTAAAAAGGATGGATCATTGGGAATCTCTCCAAAATCTACAGCACCAAAGGCCAATGGTAGAATTCAGCTTGCTTCTCTGCTGCTTCTCTGGCTCTTTTGTCACCGAGTAATAGCACCAACTACCTACCTGGTTGCTCAGCTTTGAAGTATTTAAAGAGCTTCTTCACATGGGCTCAAGCATGGTACCTGCCATATTCTGTAGGCTTTCCTGTTCTTCCCACTCTCATTCTTGCCACCTTTTTTTAAAAAGGTTAACCTTTCATTATAATTTTTTTTCTGTTTGTACCTCAACTTACTTGATCTTCTAATAAAAGACAGTTTCAACTTCCTCCAGACTGCTTGTATTTTATTGCACTGTATTTTGTTGCACTGCTGCTTTTAAGGAGTGTTGTCTAGTTTTGATATTTTTTTCTCATTTTCATATACTTCCAACTTTTAAAATTGAATATGCGTGACTGGATTTGTTTTCCCTCTTGGTACCTGCTAGAATATTAAACCTAATTGTTCTATAGTAACTACTACAGAGCAGCTCAGAACACCACTGAGCAACACTCAGTGTAAATCAGAATGGCATATTTTCTTGTTGTTACAAGTAACTTGTCTGAGAAGCAGCCAATTATTGTGGCTAAAAATGGAATTGATCTGTATGCAGTAGCTTAAATTTCACTTAATTTCCCTTTACTACCACTTGCTTATTCTTCCTTGTGGCCACCTTTCTGCTCTTTCTTCAGCAAATGAGGACATTGACCTCAGCTTCAGTGTAAACCTCATTCAAAAGTCTCCCTGTTTGTAGAGTGTTCTCCATCTTGAAAAATTGTTTTTTTTCTATAGCGCAGGGACTTCAGTAACAGGTGTGAAGCTATTCTGTAGTTTTCCTGTCAGCCTCCTGAAATTTTTTTCCCCTAATTTTCTTAATTCAGGAGATTCCAAATAAAGAACACAGTCCTGTTCACTTGGTACTAGTGAATCCCTGTATTATATTGACAAATACAAAATCTGCTCCTTGGATCAGTCATTATACATGCTGTGCTTGGCAACAAACTGAGTAAACCCTGCTCTACTGCTGCTTTTATGCTGCATTTTGAATTTTTTAGAATTTTTGTAAAATCTTTGTGGACTAGTGCTTTTGGTTTTCTTTTCTTCATGGGTGATTATGGTCATTTCTTTAAGATAACCACATATAGGTGAGAGATATTCAAAAGCATAAAAAGGAAAGAAGGTTCAGAAAAAACATGAACTACATTTCTCCCTGAACTGTAACAAAGATCCTAAAAAAAGTGCAGACTTTTTTTGTTCTCTTCCTTACACCTTAAGAGATTGGTTCTATGGACCTTAACTTAACTAAGCTTAGCTGGGAATCCTGGCAGAACAAGTTTCACGTTAAGGACTTCAGCAGCAACCTGAACCCTCTATTGAATATTTATACTGACCAAGAGAGCCATAGTATCCATATCTCATAATATTCACACTAATTTTCTTTATTTAGAGATACTAGAGAAAAACATAAATCAATTCAACAGCCTTGGTTATTAGCTTATATCAACTTAGACACACACTTGCCTTGTAAGGCAAGTTACAGAAGCAGGTCTGACTACATCTGTAATAAGATCACATCGTATGTGCATCATATACCTTTGTCCTAGGCCTGAATCAGAGCTCTGACATGAAAGCAGTCCTACCTGCTGCTGTAGTGTGCAAATTTTCAAGCAACCATGAACTGTACCTCAGCTTGAGATGGCAACTGACAACACTGCAGCAATAAGAAACAGATTGTTCAGTCATGCATTAGTTGTATCTGACTGGGTGAACACTTGTCTACTACAGCAGCCATCTATTTACAATTCATTGAAAGCATCTGTAGCAATGTTTTTTATAGAAAAGGAGTGGCTGCAATTTATCACAGAGAGACTATTCAAAAAGCTACTCTTGTGTCGGGAATTTTCAGAGTTATAGGATTTTTGGAGGGCAATAAGCCCCCTTGCACAACTCAGCTTTTGATGGGAAAGCAGGCCCTACGGCTTGGCTTATTCTCATGGGGAAAGAATGCATGAGATATGCTAGGACAATTCGACCTGGCTGTTCTCATGAGAAGGCATGCAAAGGAACATGGTTTGACCTTCATGCAAGCAAGAGAAACTTAAACAAAGAAGAAAACAAGCCTACAATCCCTGTTGCCGTCAGGGCCCAGGCAGGGCCAAGATAAGAAGCAAGACAGACTCACAGTGCAGAAAGAACAACTTTACTGGCAATGTCCGGTGATCCAAAGAGGAAATTCATAACAATCTCTCCAATTTTATAACCTCTAGTGCCCACCCCTTTTACCTATCCAACTAAACCCCATCTTACTACTATGCCCCTAAAACACCCAACAGGATGGTCCCTTNGTCTAGGCATGCTGGTTTAGCAGAACGGTTAGGTAGTGATTACACTACAGAAATGTACATAGAACATTCAATAATTAATACAAACCAGTTCCTGTAGCTTTCCTTCAAGAACAAAGAACTCCACAGGTTAAGTAGTCCCTTTTTTTTTTTCAAAAGGTAGCTTTACATGGAATGGTTTAGTAGTCTAGAAGAAAGTTCTGTGTTCTGATTCTATTCCATTCTGGTGAGACCCTACCTCAGTACTGCATCCTGCTCTGGGGTTCCCAGAACAGGAAGAACATTTACTGTTGGAGACAGTCCAAAGGAGGGCCACCAAGATGATTAAAGAGATGGAGCACTTCTTGTACAAGAGCAGACAGAGAGACGAGAAGGCTTTGGAGTGACCTGACTGTGACTTTTCAGCTCCTGAAGGTACTGAAAAGTGGAAAAATGGAGGTGGACTTACATGAGTATGTAGTTCAGAACAAGAGGGAATGGTTTCAAACTGAAAGAGCATAGGTTGAGATCAGATATTAAGAAAAAAATCTTTATTTTTAGGGTGGTAAGGCACTGGAACAGGTTGTCCAGAGAAGGTTAGGATGCCCCATTCCTGGAAGTATTCAAGAACAGGCTGGATGGGACTCTGAGCAACCTGGTGTAGTGAAAGGTGTCCATAATAAAAGGGTTGGAATGAGATGATCTTTAAGGTCTTTTCTAACCCAAATAATTTATGATTCTCCACAGAAAGTTTTTAAGGGAGTTGGCTAGAATAGAAGTGTAGTAGAGAGAGAAAGGAAAATCAATTAATACTTGAGATTTCAAAGTCAGTTCATGAATTAGAAACAAATCTACTTTCCACTCTGTTCTAATATTCTATATTTTATTTCTTTGGGGGTTTTTTTGTTTGTTTGGGTTTTTTTTAATAAAGAAAAATCCCAAAGTTTTACTAATATGATCTAAACTAATTTTGTTAAGGTAATCTCCTCTAGAAGCATAGCTTCATTAGTAAAACGTTCTTATCATGGATTATTGAGTTGGAAAGGACCCAGAAGGATCATCAAGTCCAACTCTAAAGTTGGACCATATAGGGATTGGACTTACGCCCTTGGTGTCATTAGCACCATGGTCTAACCAACTGAGCTAATATCAGGGTCATCAAGCTAACAGATTTGATAGATTTTCTATTGACTTACCTAAAATCTTAAAATAAAATAAAACTGAAAGTTTTCATTTTGAGTGCAATATCTTTGAAAAGAGATATATTTAAACAAACAAGCAAAAAAATCCCACTGATCACTGTAGTTTTGTCACGAATAAGAAAGTGAGAAGCCTGGTGTTAGTGGAATTTATGACAAGTAGCCATGTTCAGTTTCATGATGTCTATATGACATGAACAACCATTGCTGGGACATATAGAGAAGGATATAATTTTTTTCAGCAGCCTGAAGGCTCTACAACTTCTACCAGAAATAGAAATATTCTTAACAACTGCTGTACTCCATTTTTTGTTTTGCTTGAAGAGATCTGAATAGTTCTAGGCTAGCTGCTGTTTCCTATAGTTTTTCACTAGAAAAGTTGCGTAATCAAACAGAGTAAGAGTTGCTATGATACTTGTGTTAAAGACATCAATTAGTTACCACAAATGTCATCTTTTACCTCATTTAGGTTTTCTAAGTAGAAACACAAAAATACCAGCATGGTTATGGAAAACTGCTATGCCACTGGCAGAAAGACATCTCTGATATGAGTCCACATATTCGTCTTGTTCCTTTATGAATTCTTTCAATTACAGGATAATGAACACATTTTTGTCTTTTTTTTTTTTTTTAAGGAGGACAAAGAAATATGTTTTGCCATGTAAAGAATTGGGATTTTATTTAATTAATGCATCCTCATAAATATTATATAACATTAAAACCTTTATCTGGATTTAAAAAAAACCCAAATCATAAGATCAGAACATCTTGCAAACAAAGTTTCTCCTTTAATATGCCTCAAAAAGGATAAGAGTTGAAACAAAGCTTTTGAAAGAGAAAAGAACAATAACTGTTCTAACTTCAACATTTTACCTGCAGACTGAAAGCTTGCAGAAACAAACAAGTTTGAAAAAGACACTAGGAAAGCAATTTCCTCTAGAATGGAAGATGAAGCTACTAAAAGTTATGGCTACCAAAACGTATGGGATTTGCCATGATACACAGGTTCCTGTTAGATTCCCTTTTCGAGAATAACTAATTCAAAGCTCATCCTAAAATGAAATACCCTATCTGAACTGTGAAGACAGGAGAAGACCAAAAAACATTTTATAGGGTAAAAATATTGAGTAGCATGACTCTCTAGTCACTCACTTGTTTTGGATTTTTTAAACTATTTTTTGTGGTTTTGTTTGATTGGGTTTTTTCCATTCATTTTGTTGATTTTTTTTTTTTTTAAGCAGTGATACAACTAGAAACCAAAATCTCCCAATGTCAAGACTCTTCATTCCCTTTCTAGCTAACAGACACTACATGTTCATTAAGGCATAATGCACACTAATGCTCAAAGCCATAATCTATTGATATAAAATAGCAAATTAAAAAAGACAGTAATGCTCCCATTTGCCTGCAAACAAATCTAACCCAACACAGCATGTTTGTTTGTGAGAGAATACTACATCCTAAATAAATTCTTGAAAATATATAATTATCTAAAAAGCCTCAATACATTTCAAGTAAATGTTTATTGTTTTATCTAAATCTTAAGTACTACAATTAAAATTCCATTAGCAGTATCAATCAAGCCATCCCCAAGCATTTTGTAATAATTAAAGAACATCAACCCTCCTCCATTTTTTTGCCTTCTTGAGTTTCATAGACATGTTATGTGCCTATTTACAACTGAAATACCTAATGGGAATCATTAAAACTTGAACAAATAAAGCATTATCAAAAAATAAAAAACAGCAATCAGAGAAGTAACTAGCCAACCTCCTCTCTACTCCTTTTTGTATAGTTTCCTTTTAAACTCCATAGAAAAGCTGGGACACATACAGGAAATCAATTAATTTCCTACTGTCTCTTTGCCAGGATTCATTAGCAGGCAAGGGAAAAATAGCAGTAGGTATGGGATATGCAAAGGGTGCCTGAATTTCTAACCAAAAGAATTTGAGCTGACAAATTAAAATCAGCTTCTAGTACAGTTTTCCTATTGGTTTGTTATTCTTGCCTAATTAACTTTAATAATAGCTAACCAATAGGAAAATTAAACAGTAGGAGAGGGCATTCTTGTGAGTCAGATAAAACCACTGAAGTGGTATTCACTACCTGCCCCAATTCCAGGAAGCACAATA
>VYZS01016275.1:17303-34190 GCA_013400695.1 Neodrepanis coruscans
AGCGTCCTCGTCCCAAAAACGGGCCCTGGGAGACTTATTTTGTTTGTCTATTTGCACTTTAATTGTTGGGGGTTTGTGTGTATGCGAATAAACTGTGATATTTGTGTGTTTTCTTCATTTTGGGGTGTGTTTGTGACTTCTCTCAGAGTCTCTGGTCCAAAATCACTGAATTTGTGGTAAAACCACCACAGGGAGTCCTGGGGAACCTGATTGGACCTCCTTTCTTTTAGCTTTCCCTTCTTTGGGTTAAATTTAAACTCAAAGACAGGCTCAAAGTAAAGGCAGTTCATTTTCCTTGCATATGAGTTCACATGAAAATTGCTGTCATTTTATTACAGGTTACTTTACACCTTTTTTTGGTTTTATGCCATTTTGGAAGAATGCCTGACTTTTTATTATTGCCAAAATTCTTCAAGAAAAGACATTAAAGTCCAAATAAGGTCACAGAAATGTAAATAGAAATGGTTCACTTTCCTCTGCTGGGACATTTCAATATTTTGGGAATATTTTATGTCCCCAGAGACCCAAAAGGAAAGTCATTAGAAAAGCAGTGTGTAGGCAGAAAATCATCAGAATGCCCTGTGGGATCAATCTGAGCCCTTCAAAATCCACTGGAGTCTGTCTACTGACTTCAGAGAATTTCAGCGATAGTCCCCTATGCACATTTTCTAAATCTAAAGAATCATTAGGCTTTCCAAAACCCCCTGTTATTACCTCCACTTTAACAGATTCAAGAAACCCTGAGACCAACATACCGCTAAAGGCTGATGCTGTACTGCCCCATGGACGTCTGATCCTATTTTCTTTCCACGCTGCTAACCATGAGAGCTGCCATACATATGCACTTCATTAAGTGGAATAAATTGCAGAGATGCAGAAGTGTTGAGTACTGATAAGTCAAAGATCTGAGAGCAGCCACTACACTATAAGAAAATTCTTTACTGTGAAATAACACCAAAGCAGGATTAAGCCAACAAACAGAAGTATTTGTACTTCAGTATATGTTAACTGGAGTTTGACAGTGAGAATACCGACCATCAATATTTTGGAAATTCTAAAAGGCTGTGCAACCAAGGCCTCCAGGTATGGGACCCAATGCTCAGCACTAGGGTGCCACAGCTGGAAGTCATAGTTGCAGAATTACCTTCACTGAAATGAAAAATAAAAAGATTGCTAAAAAGAATTCTAAAATCCATGGAGAACATATTTTGGTTCCCTGGAGCCTGGACCTCTAGCAAAGGAGCAAAACCTACTTTCCCACCAAGCAGTGTCAGCAATGTCAGAAAAGTGTAAATTATGGAAACTGTTGTTGCATCTTATCCATGTTTCCTCTGTACAAGGAAATGAGTTACATGTTTTTGTATGATTTAAATTGTTTGCTGACACAGGCATTTCCATAAACATATTTCAAAAAATAATCAAAAGAAAAAAACAAAACAAAACAGAAAGCATTAAGTAGTCTGAAAACTCATCTATTTTTTTGACTACTGGTTAGTTTCATTTTACATTTTCACATATTTCAGGCATAATCTGGAGAAACTCATTTCTTGAACAGAAAAAAAAAAAATAAATCGCTTAACATATTAGTGACTTCTATAAACATTTACCATACACAACTTTGTCCACAAGGTCTTCTAAAGGAGGGGTGCATTGTGAAAACCTGAACAAAAATTCATGAATATTACAACTCAACACAAGTGGTTTACCAAACTGTATTTAGAGTGGCCCAATATATTTCTCAGCTTAGTCCAGGGAGTCTCACACTGGGGAGCAGGACCAAGAGGACATACACCACCCTTGGGCACAGCTGCAAAGGTAGGGGAACACAGCTTGGAAGAGTCAAGCTCATGCTCACTGCTGGAAACTGCTGCCTGGAACACAGATGGAAGAAGCTGGCTTCAGCCCTTTATACAAAAGTCTGACAATCTTCTTAACAAATATCTCCAAGCTATAGCAGCTAACACATATTTATGTGTGAGATGGCTTTGAATAATCAATTAAGTCTGCTAAGGTTCCAGGAAAGAAACTGCAACTACAGTCCCTTTTCTTCCTTTCCCTTACTGTTTTCGTGCATAACATTCTTTTCCTTATCATTGTTTATTTTCATGCAGAGCATGTTTGCTTATTCGCTATGGTCAGTAGACATTTTATTTTAATTACTTCAAAAGTAAATGTATTTGAAGACACTTGGCTCTCATTCCAGGTAAGAAAAACAATTAATATAATAGTTTTAGAACTGCATAGGAAAAAATATCAAAAATATGAGCTGCCAACACCCAACAAACCCACATATATTAATAAATATACTGTTTATTTTCCTTTACCTTCACCTTTTTCTAACAAACACAGTAGTGGTAAGAAGTTAACTTATTTACTACCTAAATCTTATCAAAGGTTACTGTGCAGTTATTTGTCAACTGTGAACCTACAACTTCATTACTATAATTATGAGGTAACCATCCAATTAACTCCTGGGGGAAACGCTTATCACTCTTGCACTACCTTCTCCAACACACATTTAATGTTAAATTTCTGTTACTACATTTATATGAGATACTGCAGCACTCAGAGATCAGAATCCCACTGTTACTGACACTGGGAAAACAAATAATGTAAGAATGCATGTATATCTTTAAGAAAATGCTGTTGATATGTGAGAGGTACATTCATTGCAAAACAAAATTACAGAGAACGCCCATATGCTATAGACCTCTCCAGTCCATTCCAAGGTGGATAAGAAGAACTACATCATAATCTAGCACAAATCACTCTAATTTCAATCAAATCCATGAAGTATCATTAACCCACAAGAACACTGCCTCTCCTTTCATAACACATGATGCACATTTAAAAATACATACAAAATTAGAAACTCAGTATGGAAAGTAATAGGACACCAAAGCAGTCTATTCATGCAGGTACAGATGTCATTCTATTTTGGTGGATGCAAAATTCTCTGAACCCAAAACAACTGATACAGATGTTTTATATAAAATTGAATCAATAGCCAAATACATTGAGAGACTAAACAGCTAAATCGCTTCTGAGTGTTTTCATCTCCAAAGAGACATCAGTCCTGAGCCTTTAACCCCAGCTCCTGACCAACAGCACCCAGATCATGTTCCTCATAGTCGGCAGGTGGTCCCCAGGGCCAGCAGGCAGAGCTGCATGGTGGTGCTGCTGTACAGCCCAGTCACTCCACAGGCAAAGCTTGTGTTCCACAGGAAATTCAAGCACAGAAACTTTGCTATTCAGCCTTTTAAAGAAAACTTAATATCTTTTTATTATGTAAATATGAATAAAAGGGACAGAAATTCCTTTCCAGACACAGGTCAAAGAGAAGCATTTTAGAGAAATGTAAGACAGATGTAACAGGGTTCTTCTTGATGATATACAGATAAAAGGACTGTCCTGAAATCCAGCATAGACAAACCTGTCCCTTCCCTTAAAACCAATTCTGGGAATACATTTACCATCCTCATCCTCGTTCAGTTTCCCCAGTCTCTTCAAGAACTTGCAAAAGAACTGCTTGGCAAATACAATTTAATTGCATTAAATAGCAAATTAATCTTTTCCCCCTAGATATCTGACATTGCCTCGCCACACCAGAAAACAATGGAAAATATAGACACGCACTGACTAGAGCTTCATTGCAAAAAGTTGTTCCAGGATATTGGCTTCTTTCCAAAAGGTAGAAGTAACAGATGTAATTTAAATATGCTTGAGCACAGGAACAAATGCCTAAGCTCTGTTGCTCTCTTTGTCAAAACCCATTCTTTCAGAAAATCATTTTCTTTACCCATTGGACACCAAAATGTATTGTCAAGAAATTTTATAGCAATAATTATAAAAGATGTCCATTTGAACCCACTGAGGTCTTACTGATTTTATAATACCCAGCAGACCTCCCTGCAGGAGAACACTATATTTATGTTAGCAATATATGCACGAATTGAGATCATAAAATTAAATGACCACATAGAACTGTCATTTATATGATGAGCGCCTACATATGTGAAGGCTGGTTTATCTTGCAAGATAGGGTAGTACTAAATGGTCCACTCTCAGTAAATGCTTTTAATCACGCATTTCTTCACTGTTTCTGCAATATTACACTTGAAGGACCGGTGAGCAGTTTGCTATGAAATGTTAAATGGCTACTGGCAGTACAAGCCCGATGGAAGTGCTCACTAAAATAGAAGTACAGTACATATTGTATGCAATTGTTTTATGAGAGACATTATGGTTACTAGAATAACATTTCACCATTACCAACCGCTGAGAGAAAAGTCATTAAGATATTTGGCAAGCCAGTGTAATTTTTCTGCAGAACTACAGTACAAGACCTCCAAATAGCTTCTGTACAAAAAGGCTAGCTGTCTCAAGAAAACAACTTAAGTCTTTGCTGTCATTTTATTCATAGGGGTTTATTTTCAGATTCCAATGAGAAAGTTATTGCTGGTGGAGAGTGAACAATTGAGCCTTAACCCTTATTATAACAGTGCAATTTCAGAACCACTACAATAAATCTTGTAGCAGTGTTTCCATTAAAAATCTCTTTTCTACAGAGATTTTACGGTGTGTAGTTTTGTTCAAACACATTTATGAGAGATTTCTTTAAACTACGATTTTAAAACTAGAGAGAGATTAAGCAGGTGTTTAAGCATTGTTAAATACTGAGATAGAAATAAACAAAAATCAAGCCATTTTTTTCACCTCAGCCTATTCCTATGGTTTTGCAAATACTGCAGCAACACAAAATGCATGCCCTCCATAAAAATAGTGGGGTCTGTGCTGGACAGAGTACCCCTCATCATCATCATCAATGGAGCAGCAACTGCCCATCTTTCATATTGCCATTAACATATTAAAGACTGACTTACAAACACACAGATGTCATTCCACCCTGATCATTTATAGCAAATATGCTTTCCCTCTTCCTAGAACTGTACTTTAATGATGTGATGAGACATCACAGCTTCAAGGTGCAAACGTTTTCAACAGAAACAGCCACTATGCATCACCTAACTAAATCCTTTTCTCTATAACAAGAACAGTAATGACCTATTACAGTATTATCACAAGGTAACAAAACATAAGTAACAATGCCCACTGCAACTTCTAGTTGTCAAAGTTTCCAATGGAAACAATGACTTCTGGTTAACGTGAGCTGACAGGAGATCTCATGAAAGGCCCTGTAAATTACATAGGCCAACATTAAACAAGCTGCTATTTTAATCCTCTTTCTTTCTACAAGTCAAACCATGACAATCTCAAAATAGCAAGTCGCTTCAATAGGACTGGCTATTTATCTAACTTGGAAGGAGGCAGTTCTTTTATTTTGATAATTGTATAATTTCTACACACATATTTAACAGAGATTAAAATCTATCAACCAGATTCAAGCTCAAGGAAACATTTACCAAGTGATACATTTTCTAACAGAAGAGTAAGTGAATGGAAACTTCCTCAAATACAATGCAATTATTTGTATCATATAGGAAAGGAATTATTCTAGGAAATTTTTTTTCTACAAAACCCTGTACAAACACCCATTTCCCACAGAGTCTGCAGAAGAATGCAATTCCCATGAAATGAGGTTTTCCAGTCATTTGTTTCTATCACCTGAGTTCAGAGATCTCTATCCTAAAAAAGATCATTCTAATTTGAAAGCTCCTACTATTCTGAATATTATATGACTGTAACTTTCAATAACAACTATACACCTAACTGCACAAACTGAAATTACATAGAAACTTGTTCACTTACTTGCCTGTATCTCTCAAATGATTACAACTCTGACTGACAGCCCTTCACACCTCTGTAACGCTTCATGACATGTACAGGTATCCATAAGAATCTAAAGGGAAGCATCTTCCTGAAGTTCTCTGAAACTAACAGTTTGGAAACTAAAACAGGGTAGAATGAAACATCCTTGTTACTTTATATGTGTCAGGAACAACCCCAAATGAAAATGTGCAACACAGAAAGTCACAGTGGAAATTAATTCTCTAGTAAAAACACAGGAATGTCAGCAGAATTGGAACTTCTGGCCAAAGCCATCCTGTCCAGAAAAAGGGGTCTCCTTAATATAACATAACTTTCTAAACTCGCATCATTGTATTTCCAATTTTGCAAACATTCACAGATGTGCTTGACTCTGCCAGAATGACATTCTCGGGGGTTTTCTCCTGGCACAAAAATAACTCCCAAAATCGTCCATTCACTTGAAGAGCTGCTTAAGTCACTTCTGCACTACTTAAGATTACCAAGTGATTTCTGATCAACTGCAGTTCCCTAATGCATTTGAATTTACAGCAAGTATTGACAGCAGAACAAAAACTTCATAAGCATGGACCCAGACTTCTAAAGCCACAACAGAATATAAAAGAAATTTAAGACTGGAAAGATTAAGATGTTTTCTAGAACATAACAGCTGAACTCTACAACTTCAGTGTTATTAACAATAGGATTTTTTTAACGAAGTATTAGAAAACTTCTTTTTCTTACATAAATAATCACCAAGAACTCAAAATAACTACAATTATATCAATAATTATGCCTTGTTCATCAGAAAACTAATTTTGAGAATTTTATACTAAAATTAGCTTCAACTGTATACAGAGAGGTATCAACCTCTGTCTTTAATTCTCACACTGATTTGAATTCCACTAAATTAATAATTATATTTATTAAAATGTATTAAAATGTCTCCTAACTTAATGAGTTTGCTTGTGTTAGAACCAGACAACCAAATCAGATATATATCCATGCACTGGAAAAAAAAAAAAAAATTTTTTTCTCATTGGTCTTAACAATGAATAAATTTTGCTTTTATTTTAAAATTCAGTTATCAACATTTTTCCTCAGGAAAACATTTATTGTTTTTCTTAAGACTTTTCAGAATAATTGCAAATATACACATAGGTAAACATAAACAAATGTTTTGTATTTAAAACTCATCTGTTGTGCCAGACAGGTGTGTTCTTCATTATTTTTTATTCAGAATGCTAATTTTACAGAATCTGAGAATTCAGATAGATCTTCATAGGTTGTATTTCCATTGGAGTTCTCTCTGAAATGTTAAGAATATTAACAGCTTTACTATTAATTTCATTTGGCTTTTTACTGGGTCTTTTGGGGGGTCCACCAATAAAGGAAAAATAATCCCTAATCCAAAATTATGTCTAAAACATAATGGATTAAAGTTAACTCAGAATAGAGGTAGTTCCATTAGCTGTTCCTCTGTATGTTGAACTACTCATTTTATGCAATTCACAGTATGAGTGACCCAGCTATTCATGCTCTAAAAACTTTCAAGTGAAACATGAAGGAAAACAGTATTGGCTCTTACACCATTTACAAAGATTTCTCTCAAAAGATATTCTAAAATCCTGAATGTAGTTCTCCACACAAATCTGCTGCCTCATTTTTACAAGAGCAGTCCTTAATGTCATTATAATGCTGAATAATTCCAACAGAATTCAAGAAAACATACACTTCAGCTCAAAAGTGGAGCTGAGATAATGTGATGAGTAAATGGGATTACTTGTTTAAGTAGTCAAAATTTTCCAGGCATGCAAGCTCTAAGGAAAACTTAATTAAAGTCAATAAAGAGGACAGGAAAGCATAGAAAAATTAAGTAATAAAATTGGTGCAAAGCAAAATATGAACTGATCCGTTATCTGTGCCTGTGGGATAGTTTGCAAAACTAAGCCTTCAGCCTCCAGCTGGGATAGATTCTGGGCTTTGTGTGTTTATCATGTACAGATCCGCTAAAATCAAAACTCATGGTGAATTTATAGTGCTAAAACTGATACAGAATTTTGCCCACTTGAACAAAACAGTGATTGCTGCCATACTCTTCCAACGACTTAAAAGAACATATTAATCCTCCCCAGATTCATTTCACTATTTTCGCAGCCTATTTGAACATTAAATTTATGTAGAATTTAGAAATTATGAAGATCTGGGATGCAATTCTCTTTTCCACTATAGAATTTTAATGCTGATAAAACTGCCTCTAAGTCCACTCATAGGCAGTGAGTATTTTTTGATAATAGCAGGTAATAATCAGGTTCTTAACTTCTCAAGTCATTACTTTCCTGCTATATTTCTTCTTTACATTATGTACTTTGGAGTGTTACCAAGTCCACATTCACGAGCTTTCAGGTATTGCCAGATATTTATCAACCACCTAGAAAAGACTATAAGCACATTTTTGACACAAATGCACTAAATTCCTGAAGATTTCTGTAAAAAGGAGAGTTAGATGCATTTAAAAATACAGGAAAAGAAAGGCACAGATGCTCAAAACTTTCTGTAGAACCTGCAGCAACAACATTAGACTCTCCTCCTTATCAATGTCTGTCTTTAGACACCAAGTCAGCATTCTTCTTTTGAAAACGATAGGGCATCCATAGGCTCAAACAGCTCAAACGGCTTCCAAACAGCTAACTCTTTGATACAAGGAAAATAAAATTCTATATTCCTTTCACCAGTGCATTGCTGTAGCATTCCAGTTGTGAACTTGACTACTTGCTGCAACTTCGCTATTAACTTTATGGCTGACTCCTGAAATGTAAAAGGTTTAGCATTCCCACTGTCCCAGCAACATCACTTAGTATTTTGCTTAGACTGGTTTGTTCTCAATTCTCTAACCACAACTAAGGTCAAAAAGTGCTGTTCAGGCTGCCAAAATACCAAAGTAACAGGCTTGTCCAATTGTGTTTGCAGCACTAGTCAGGATGCAACAGTTTAGTGTATGTGTCAGACTCAGATTTGATGTAATAACATGCCACTTAGTTTGAAGCATTTGAATTCAGTTTAAACTACAGCAAACTGCTGCAAATCCCAAAGAAACAAATCTTCCATGGCAGAACAGCAACTGTCAGGTATCTCAAGGAGGTTTCAAGCACAACACCCTCTTCAAAGTAACTGTTTGGGGTGAGGAAGGAATTTCTTTCCTCAGACAACTGATATGGCAATAGGCATGTGGTCACAAACATTACCATCCATTTCTTTAATGAAGGAGAATAAGAATGAGAATTTACAAACTCTGAAATAACAAAAAACAATAAAGTGGGTTTTGCATATAGGTGGCTAAAAGATCTCAGCTTTTCAAAATTATTTGATACTTTTGTAGGAGAAAGTGAAGCAACAGGAGTTTTAAGGAGCCATATACCTCACAGAAGTGTCATGATTCTGTCAGATAATATAAGAATTAGACTACAAAGAATGAAACTAAGCCTAAGTTTCTACAAGATATGCCAAGAGATGCCTACTAGACCTATTAAATACCCACAATTTAAACATAAAAGCACACAGTTAGCTTTATACACTTGCAATTGATAAAAGTGATGTCATTTTGTGATCAGTCACAACATGCTGGTGCTCCATTCACACACAAAATCAAGAAAAGAATTTTTTTCCCCAAACATAGATTCTATGATACTAGTTCTGCAGTATTTTGAGGTATGGTATTCTTGATCAGGAAGGGATGTAGGAAGACAAAAGAAAAGATTAAAACTGTAGGAGTGACCTTTGTAGATATTTGGGATAACAACAGTTAATTTCACTGTTTTATATGACAAATAAAGTTTATAAATAATATTCAAAGCAAATGCATCAGAAAGAAGGTGTTAAATTAGTTACTTAGGAATCATCATTTTTAACTGAGCAGTGTTAGACTTAAGTTATTGCCTCCAGTGACCCCTGAAAAAAGGCTTATTTTTGCAGATTGAATATAAAAAGCTTAAAAATGCTAATCATTCCATCTGGAAATCAAAATCATAAACTGTTAGATTAATGAATGTTACAAGTAGCTCTCACATGCAGAATAGTAAAGACATTGTTAGCAATTTGTTTTGACAAAAGTGATTAGAATATTTATTTTTGCTAACACTTCTCCTACATGCAGACCTGGAAAAATGAAACTTGTTTGTGTAATTCAGTAATACACAAACCTTTATTAAAGCTCAGAATGTTGCTAAGTTAATTACATGATATTACCAAGAAAAGGAATAATCAAGAAATCCTTCACAAATTCATAATCTGAAAGGCAAACAATGGTTCACTGGTCTGATTTGTAGTGCCACTTAGAGTTATTTTAGACGGAATTGCTAGTTTTTACTATTTATTATTACAATGGAAGGGAAAGCAGAACTGTTGATTATAGTTTCTTCTGATCAAAAGGAATGCAATGCAACAGCACCTAAACTGTTACATTTGTTTCAGGTTACATTAACTGTAAATAGTGCCTCATAAGAGAGGGAATGTCATGAAAGGTGTTTTTGTCATCTGTTTTGTGCCTGCTTATTCTATCATGGGTAACGCATGCTCAGAAGTTTAGAAAGTGTTTTCTTGGAGTAAAATCTCAATTTTTTATTATATTGAAATTAACTGAATTTAAAAAAAGAAAAAAATTGTAGGAGTTTTAGCAGACTAAAATCTCATCTGTGATGTCAAACTCAGCTGTTGAATTTCACTACCATTTAACTTTCAAAATAACCACTAGTGCAGAAAAAGGGCAAAAATTAAGAGCAGTTATTCACAGATTCCTACTTCAGTAGAAACAGTGTTTAGGGCTTCCAGCACAGCGCAGACTAAAGATGTAACACGGTGAGTTCTATATCAAGCCCTTTACTTTTGGCTGAGGTATAGGAAGATATTCCACTCTGATTAAAAGCAACAGAGGATCTTAACCACCTCCAGTTCTAGTGATTAATTATTCTCACCGTATAAATCAATTAAGCCTTCCTTCAGTTTCTAGCAGCATAGTTTCATTATGCCTTTCTCTGCCAGATTAAAGAGTCTACCTAGTATCAAAGAGTTTTCTTCTACAGGAATAATATGCTACATAAATCACAGTTTATGTGAGCCATTCCTCTTATTTTGAGCCCAAATGCAAATGCCAGTCTTGCTCTGGGATTCTTCTGTAGGTTTCTTCCTGGGCAGATCAGACTAGCAAGAATCTACCAGCAAGAATCTAAGGCTTTTCTGCAGCTATAAAGCCTCCACAACTGAGGGAACGAGTCTTCCTGCAATCAATGGGAGCTTGACTTCAATTTTGAGCATGACTGAATCCCCAAGTCTGAATACATCCTTCTGATACAAAAAGTACAGTCTACCGATTTCAGAGCAAAATCTATTCTTACTTGGCCATAGTTTTAGAAACTATTTTTCTGAGAAAGTCTGTGGTGGTGCGGAGAGGAAGAGGAGAGGAAATACAGCAACAGCTCTGGAGAAGTTAAAGGGATATAATGTTTTAAATGTTTTCATGTCTCCAGTGATAAGTGGAGAGTGTTGGTAAAGGGATATTTTGCAGGGCACAGTAGGAAGGACTTCCTCAGCCACATGACTTGAGTCACAGTCACAGCTTCTCTAATTCTTGCAATGCAACCACTAATTGAAGTGAAAGACAGGGTGTAGACAACTGTATTTTGCTGTTACAAGGAAACTACGGTTATGCCCAGTCACACCTGATACTTGACTAAAGGATTCCACCCTTACATAGCTGTAACTTTAATCCAATACTGGTGGTCCATAGTAGGCAGAAAAGAGGAAAATGGGAAAGTGCCAGAAGGTCAAATCTTCTACAAAACTAAGAATAAAGACAATCTTCATTTCCTCATTCATTTGGCATAATTCTGTTTTTGTCGTGAGCTTTGGTTGGTATCTCCAAACCAATGTCGCCACCTACTCCAGGAAATCGGCTGCCTCTGAAACATTCAAGGCCATTTCTTGGCAGCTGCCATTCTAGCAGTACATCACTGAAGCACTGCCTCTCTAAAAAGCAGCAGCTGCTAATTCTGGTGTGGTACGTAACAGCACACTGTCATATCAGGTTGGGTCCTGCAAGAAAATGAATTTCTCTGGCCTAGATCATTTGACAATTGCTACCATATGAATAATTCAGTCCACAAAACCTAGAAAATCCAAGTGAGTGAATAAAACAGCAAGCTGTGTTCTGCAGTGTACATCCAGAAACAGCACCACTTCAACTAAAGGGTGTGACAGCTGCTTGCTGGTAGTGATGGCTGGCCACTGCACACCGATTAATCCCTGAGCCAGTAGGAGATTTCCTGGGAAGACATTTCCATGTTTCAGACTGTATGGTATGCCATCCCAGTCCATTTGATTTGAGTTAGTAAAATTAGGGCTTAAAACTATAAAAATATGTTCATCACAATTCCTCCTCTATATTAACTAGCCTGATTCAAAGGACATGTTTAACTGAAGCTGTGCAATCTTCTCATGACTGAAAAATCTTTAGCTTCATCTTACTTTGGCTTCTGGGTCTACAATTCTGTACAAAAAGAGAGAGAATCACAACCTTGTTCAAAAATGTTTCTTCAGCTGTAACTTAGGTAATACATAGAGGAAATATGTTAATTTAAAGATGTAAAACTTCTCTGTCCTTCGGTTTGTTTTCCTGACCTTGTCTCATCCACTTTTAAAGCAAGAAAGGAGAATGCATTCAAAGAGAACTTTGCTGTTTCTGAGATGAATTTATGCTGCTCATCAATTCAGAAGTACGTTCCAAAAGAGGTGACTGCAGCTCCAGCCCAGGCTGCCTGGTGGGCTGTCTCACACCTTTGGCTGTCCACCTGACCCGGCTCACAGGCAGTGGCGTGGAAATCCGGGAGCCCCAAACCCAGGGTATCCCACCTGGCAGAACAGCCAACCAACCTCCACATCCTGTGCATCTCACTTTGTAGCTGGCATGCTTCCAGTGAGCTGCATGGGTGAACCAGCAGGGAACCAGGCTGAAACCTTACATGTTTCCAGAAAGAAGTTTGTCAAATTGAAATATTTGCATGGACTACTCGGATGAATTAGCAGCTCCACCATTACAAGTTTTCTGACTGAATCCGCTCTGTGTCATGCTACTTAACATAGTAGCCAGTAAGTGCCTCATGTTTGGGTAAGCTAATCACATAGAAACAGAAAAAAAATTTATAATAACAGAACCTGTCTGTAAAACTGCAGTTGTTAGGGGTATGTTCCAGGCTAGAAGCATTTATAATGTTTGCCACTTAGGTTTACATTGCCTCTCCTATATTCTGCTAACCCAGAATCACTCCGTCATATACTGTGTCCCTGATCCTATTTTCCTGCCCTAAGTATTTGCCTCTAGTCAGGGATACTATTCACCTTTGGCTATTTTGTTCTACACATCAGTTACCCAAGGCAACAAAAACGAGGCTATCAACTGAGATGCCTGACTACTCTTTACACAGGATTTCTACCTGCAATGGTAGTTTTGTACTATTTTTTTTTCCCAGATAAATGAACAGATACTGTTAACTAAAATCTCACATAGTCTGGCTGCCTGCATCTCTCACAGAGGACATTTCATCTCATAGCTGAGGTCAGCTGATAACAGTCAAAAAATGAGGGACTCTCTACTGCACAAAGAGAGAAGTGAAAAGCATTTACAAACCAGAGACCTAATTATCCAAATGAAAAACAAAACAGTGCAGGAGAGATCAGCAAGGTAAGCAGAGTCCACCTTTGACGAAGAGTGCTTCTAAGAAGAGATAACCTGCCCCTACAGCAAACAAACAAAAAAAATTAATCCTTTAAAGCAAACCAGAAATAAGTTTTACTCTTGAGAGGGAGGGAGGTTGGATGGAAAGCCAGGCACCTATAGAAATAGGAAAAAAATATAATACAACAAGAAAAGACTGATGAATGTACTGATGGACAGGAACTAAGCAGATGGATGTTATCAAAAAGTTAACAAGTTACAATGATCTTGTTCTAAAATGCATGCAGATTTATTACATTTAGGACTACCAACTGTCTTTTGACGGATCTCCACACATGGCACTTATCCAATTTCCTGCCAAAATTTGAGACTTTTTTTCTGACAAATTTCAAATGGAAGGGAGCTGAACCACTCCTCAATCTGTCCTTGACCTCTTGGCCACACCAAGCATTCTTTGCCAGTGCTTCCACATCTTAGCCTGTCCAGAGCTGGTTTCACAGCCTCTCACTGACCATGGTCTCTGCTGAGCAGGGTACTGAATGTATTGCATAGAACACAGTCCTGAGCTTTTATTTTCTATAACCATGGTCTGCTAAGCTAAGCAAAGTTATCTGTGCATCCCCCTGACATGCATGAACACTCTGCAGCTCACTCTGCCTGAGACAGCTGTGTACACACGCTTCCCCAGTCGGTCCTAGCAGTACTTTCATATCCTCCTTCCTCCACATGTAAAGGGCTCACTTTCCACATAGCTCCCACTTGAATGCATATTCACAGCTTGTGCTAATGCTAAAAGTACCACAGAGCACAGGCACATTTCAAAGGAGACTTACACAGCCCTCTGAAATCACCATCCTTCTAGGTAAATAAGTCTCTGATGACCCATACTGTATGTATGGCATTATGCTGCATTTGTGATTCAGATGCCTGCTCCAAATCCAAAGCACACATACAAAGTACTAGAGAACTTTCAACATAAAGGAGATATAAAAGTGGAGCTGATTCACACTCTTAGCTGCAATCAAACTACCAGAGGATGCTGAATGATTCCCTCTGCTCTGGTTTTGGATGTCATTATCTGACCTCATTTCTTGCTTGTGACATTCTCTGGGGCAGCTCAGGGCTCACATATTATCAGTCAAGCCAGCAGTACTCAAAGTCATACAAATCTGAGTACATGTGTATGTCTCTGAAGGGGGATAAGGGGTGGGGTAAATTAAGGGCTTTAAAATATTACTGATTGAGAAAGAGAGAAAACAACATTTAAAAGCCTTTTAAATTGCTATTCCTTCCTTTTGATCCTAAATTTCTCTTTGTTTTGTCCTGTGCAGCTGGCTGAATGATGATAGAGTGGCTTGCAATTATCTGGATGACATTAGATGCCAGCTGAAATGGACACTAAAGGAAGAATCCAACATCCTGCACATATAATTCCTACTCCATTTGTCATGGAACCAAGCCAACAAACGTACATTCCTTCCATCACCATTCCTAGTAAGTCCCATGGCAAGCAAATGTTGCTGGGATAACGAAAGCCCAGGAAGGGGGAAGAGTTTGGATATAAGCAGTTTTCAAAAACGAGTTGAAAGACGAGTTTTAGACTTAAAACTGCACATACCTGTAGGCATCTCCCACAAGCTCTGCACGCTAAACACTTATATGTACACCAGAGACCTGGGCTTCCAATGCCTGCAGAATTCTGAAGGGCTCTAATTAATCTGATGGCATTCATTTTCAGTCATTGTATGGCTTATTCAAATCACAGGTACTTCTCCACCAGCTCTGTGAAGCTTACTAAAATAGACCTTAGAAACTGAGCACAGCTGTCAAAATAATGTTATTGTACTCCTGAATCTGTTTCAAAGATAGTTATTCCAGAGAAATTTAAAAGTTATATTCCTATATTAGCACACTAAGTAGTTCATAGCAGTTTAGTAAATCAAATATTCCATACTGCTAGCTTAATAAGATGGGGAGTCATGCATGAAATGACTGCCAGGTTAATGACACAGGGAGCCATGCATGGCATTTATTTGCATATAATAGCATAGAATGTTCCCCTAAATCCTTTAAATTACTCATCAGTTCTTAAATAGGCATTTAACTAAATCTTCACTCAGAATCAAAAAGAGAGAGCCACCTACAAATTAAAAGAATGATAGATAAGGACTAAGTAAGATCTAAAGTGCCAGCTTGTAGGAAGACCTGGAAATCTGCACACGCAAACAAAACAAAACAAGCCATACCATACCATAATGCCTACAGCTAAAAGCAGAAATAAAATTGTTTCTTTATAGCAACTCTGAAAAAGAAAACTAAAGATGACAGAGGGAAAACACCAAAAAGCTTGAAACCAAGACTGGAATAACTTACAGATGTGATGAGGAGGGGAACAACATTTGTGCTTATTATTTTCCTGATGACACAGAGTCAGCCTGAGAGACTGAAGTCGAAGCTGAAGATTTTTATCTGGTGTCCTTTTCCAGAGCGCCTTCCAGACTGCCATATGTATATTCCTTTGTGCCACAAGTTTTTTGGGGGCTCAGTTTGTAGGAGCAGCTGAAGAAACAGAAAACTAAAACCTGAGCTACAGAGGGGAACTCAACGTGAAGAGAGAAAGTCCAGAACCTTCCCTGTAGACAACAGTTTGGGAAAAGTTGGTTACTGTGCCAACCCAAGACAAAATTTTAGCTGGAAAAGTTCCTGCATCACTTCAGCAAGTAGTACCTCACATAAACACTGTCATCATTCATGCTGTGCTGTGCAGAAGAGGTATTTTCTTCTGCATGCTGAGATTTTTTTTCCCTCCACTTACACAGAAGAAATCATCCTCAAGAGCCTGCTCCCAGTTTCACTTCATATATAGCTGGATTTAAGTGTTCATTACTCCAAACTACAGACCACTTGCAAATACGAATCACAAATTTATATAACTGAAGTTTCTAGATCTAGCCAAAATATATATTATCATTCTAACATACAAGAAGATAATACACTTATTCATTATTATGTTTGGATACAAAAAGTAATTACCAAACTAATTCTAATTAACAAAATATGGAATAGAGAACCTTGAACTTTCACAGTCACTGCAAAAGGTATGTCAGACAAATGATCGTCACCAGCTGCTTTTCCTATGACTCACTTGAATGGTACTAGGGAATACAGACAAAAATGATATTCCTGTAAGCAAAAACATTAAAATATATCCATTGTCTCATAAGATGAGACCATTTCAACCAGGGAAAGTGTCCTCACCTAGACAATAGCAGAGAAAAATACGAACTCACTTCTTTCCCCAGCTCCCATCCACTTCACTGAAGTATCAGTTGCAAAGCTTAAGCAAAACCAACTGAAACATTATTCAGTTGAAGCTTTTCCTTTCTTCCTAAAAT
>VYZS01016275.1:38246-52742 GCA_013400695.1 Neodrepanis coruscans
ATAGATTTGCTTCCAAATTAATTTGTTCTGTTAACTGTTCTATTGCCTTCAGGGCACTGTAACTGCCCTTAACTTTTTCTGAAATCAACAGCCTGAGAAACTGCTGAGCACTGCAGAACTAATTCTTAAGAGGCAAAAAAAATCCTCAGACAAAAACTATGCTTCTTACTGTTGACAAAAATACAGTCCTTTATGATAACACTGTATTTCTCATTGGAGTTTTGCTTTGGGGTTTGGTGTTTGCTTTTTTTTCCCTTTGGCTGCAGTCTGAACTAACCTGAGGTTTGCAGCTGTAGAAATAGCTATACATTGACTAAGAATATAATAAGTTATTTTTTTGTACCTGCTAGATGCTCTTACTGGCAATATGCAATCCACATATATGTCCTTCATCTCCTCTAAAGAATATATTCAATCCAAATCACTTAAAAATGTACCCTTACCTGCAATTTTTGCAAGTTTGTGAGAGTCTGAGAATGTTGAGTTAGCCCAGTACCTACCATGCAGTTAGAAATGTTGCAACCTATTATCCCAGCTATAGAACTTAAGAAATTAGGATATCTAGATGGATTATGGACTTGGAGTGCTTGAGTAGGAATTCGAGAAAGAAAGACACAAGCCACTTGGTTTCTGTCTCAGTTTAGCTTCTGGTCTACCTCAAAAGAAGTATTGGGAACCCATGTTCACTATTTGTAAGGGAGTAACTGATGTCTCTTTATGCAGGAGGAGTATAGAATCAAGACTTCCATTAATGGAGATGTGCCAAGAGCTTGTCATTTTTAAGGCTATAATTTCATCAACCTATACCACAAAGCAAAAATGTCCTTATTTCATTAAGTATTTCAAAAAGGGAGCAACTACATTTTACTACATGCCTGGGGTTGGACTTACAGAAAAAAATCTGAAGTAGCTGTGATGCATCAAAATAAGTCAAGAGCCTTTCTCAACCCTGAACAATGCTTGTAATCCTGCTCTGGGTGAAAACCGCTTAGTGCTCCTAAGGGATAATTATCAGCTTCAGAAAAGCTAGAACTTGACCTGCACACACAAGGATTTTAGATTCTTCCAGGATGACTTTCAGTATAGGCCCTATTTTATGGGTCACATAAGTAGCCACCTTTGGGAGGTCATAATGCTGTCAGAAAACAAGAATGTATGCCATTTTCTCACACTAACACACTCACAGGATAGCTCTTATTGGAGAGGGCTGGCACGAGATTTGTGTGACAGAATGAACAAAACAGAAATTAACCTATGACCATGGTAGTGAAGGGCTGAGGATAAAGCTTGGGTGATAACATTGCACCTAAACTGATCAGGGCCAGGGAAGCTGGAATTAAAGCTGATCTGTCTCTCACCTTTACATGTTTGTTGACTGTTTTAGGAAAACCGTACCTTCAGCTGCTGACATCGACACCATGTAAGCACAGCCCATTTGCAGGTGGCAAGCCTCAACTGCCCTTGTATTCATACCTCCAAGCTTTTCTTACAAGAACAGGCAGGATATGTCATGAGCATCCATCCCATTCACACTGTAGAACACTTACACTTATGCTATGCAGGTCTCATTTTTCTGTCTGGCACTCCACTGGATCTGTGATGGGAAATTCATCAGCGAGAGCCATAAACATATACAGAGACACAATTGAAACAAGCAGCTATATACTGACTGCACTGAGTTGCAGAACAGGAGGTGCTGTTTCTTCAGACTGTAGTATAAGGCTTTCTTATCTACAAGAATTGACAGAACACAGAAGCAATCTCCCCTATGGCCATTTTTAGCATAAACATAACTATATATACTTCTTGTAGTACCACAGGTCTCATTAACAGCTGTTCAGGTAGACCTGTAAATTGAGTCATACAGAGAGTATACCAGAGGGTAGGGTTTACAAATAAAGACTTCAAGAACTGTTAATAATGTAAGACATAATGCTATTCACAGAACTCCCCAAGTTCAATTTGCAAAGGAACATACAACTCACTAAAACATTGAGGCAGTACTGAAATTTGTATCATGTTGGGTCTGACACAGTAATTAAAACTATGGAGGGTCTGCACTGACTTTTGCATTTGGCTTAAGGCTTGGATTCAGGACATTAGTTTGTTTTCCCAGAGGAAAAAGCTACTGCTATTCCAGCCTACATCAGTAATAAGAAACTGCTCATATCCTCTCCCCTCCTGCACTACAAGCAACTGGTGACGGCTCAAACAAGCACCAAGATTCATTATCAATACCCTCAGCCTCCTGCACTCCTACCTCACACCTCGCAATACAGAGCTTAAGTTTTCACTGGGACTACTAAGTGCCACTGAGTTATAAATAGCATCTTACAATAGCACCATAATTAAAACACATATGTTTATGCACAAGCATACTTACTGACTGGGGAGTGAAAAAGTCCTTCATTAACTCATTTGCAGTTCTTTCCTATATACCAAAATTTCACCAGTTAGACCCAATGGACCTTTCAAAATTGATTTAATGGCAGAGCTCTCTTAGGAACTCTTAAGAGAATTCACTAACTCACTCATGGAATATTTATTTTTATAAGTACCAGTACTTCATACATATATTCTCTAGAATATACTTTCTGATAAAATTCTCAAACTTATACCTCGTTCATGTGATTTGTCACATTATCCTGACTTAGGATATGCACATATGCACTGCTTATAGCTTTCTGTATGAAATTACTGTTCCACCTTGAGTGTCTCACTCACTGGAAATACACAGTAATACTGAGTTTAAATGAACTTTTCTGTTCCAAGTAAACATAAGTATCTTGCCAACATTCCTTAAGCAAAATGAAATGGATGGAAGCAGCAAGACAGTCCCCATAATGTAACTGTGTTTGACGCCATAAAGGTACAGGAACACTAGATGGCAATAAGTACTGCACACATATATTTAAATACAAATTTACTTTTGCTTCTGTTACAATATCATCTGTTGTGCAGCTTCTAAGATATGATTATTTAAAGGACATCTCATTTCATCACTCAGAAAAACCCACAAACAAACAAACAAACCATCACCACCCTCCCAAAAAAAGCCAGCTATGGGTTAGGGTTAGGGTTATCAGTTCAGGCTTCTATAGGATTTCACAGGAAACTCTACTGCAGTTTGGATCAGGTTGTTGTCTTTTTTATAAGATGCAAAAGTTACTGTACTACAAAAGACCAAAAAAAAGGGAGAAATAGTGGACCACAGCTAAGATGTTCTGATTCCTAATAGAATATTTATTTTAGCTTTTGTTATATAAGTGATAGAATACACAAAAATCACAAAATAATCCCACTTGTTCTTTAGCATAATACACTGTAAGGACATAAATAATAATTACAAACCAACCAAAACCAAACAGTTTTGCTATTTTGTTATTCATCATCAGGGTATCCAAGCGACTTCCTAAGTATCAGGTAATTCAGTTCATTTAGGAATCTGTACTGAAGGTTTGAATAATTCAAAATCCCATAGCAAACGTCTTGAAGAACTAGGATCAGATTACTAGAGTCATGAAAAATAGAAAACTCTCTAGATTGGCTTGTAACATAGGAACCTTTAAATTCAGAAACTCTTATCAGTGTAGTGGGAAGTATATCCACAACTCAGTTAACTGCTAATTCTACCTTGAACATATTTAGGAAGTCTGGCCATGGATTAGGGTCCTGTAGGAATCTCTGTCCAGCTACCAAAGGAGAAGCCTCTGCCAAGTAGACCTTACAGCCTATCACTAAGGTTAGTGTTTAACTTGCTTGGCTTCAGCTGTTTAAAGCTATCAGTTAAAGCTGTTCTTTTGTCCAGTCCAAGTTGTTCCAACTTTTTCTGAGGAGGACTAGAGCATTTCCAACGACGGATTTAACCCAGTGTCTGGGTTACCTGGAAAAGCCAGGTTTTAGTTAGCTATTTTCCCCATGGAGGACATTTACACTATGTGAAGTGTCTAAAGACTGCATACCTAGGGATGCATCTCACCCTACTTCTCCTTGGAATATCCTCCAGGACCATAGTGACCACCACTTTACTGAGGGCTGGAAGGGCCAGCTCAAGGCTCTGACGTTGATTCTCAGACACCGGCCATGGCACAGCCAGACCCTGCAAAAGCCACGCCAGTCTCGGTATAGTCCCCTCCATAACCGGGAAAAAACGGGGCTCAGGAATCTAAAGAATTAAAGAACTGAGTAGCAAAAGCAATCGGTGATACCATAGCCAAGGGTGCAGCGCCAGCGCACGCCCGTCTCCAGCCCCCACAGCTCCAGGGTTTCAGCGGGATCGGGAGCCCCCAGCTCCCATCTGCTGCCTTACGGCGACACCTGCCGGCAGTGACGGGGAAATGCAGCCGGGACCGGGGGTCACAGACACCCCCCCGCCCCATGTAAGAGGTTCCGGTGTCTTTCAGAATAGATTTTGTCAACAGAGAAATCATTTTTTATGTTTTGTTTTGTTTTTTGAAAAATTGAATTAATTTAAAACTTGAAGAAAAACTTCCTGAGGAAATACAAATACTCTGCTTTCTGCACTGATCTACCTCAAACAACATGGGCATGTTTGAATGGACTTGCTAAACTGGAAGAATAAAAAAATAAGAGTGAATCTGAATCAACTTTTGTTTTCCTCCCTCTGTTTATAAAATCTCTTATGAGATCAGTCTTTGGTTTAAACCAAAAACTTGTCTAAACTAACTACTATTTAGTTTAAAGACTTCAGCCATTCCCAATCCCCTATGAAGCAAAGGCTAGCATAATCATGCAATTTATGATTATGGAAAACTGTCTTTCAGTCATACACGGTGATTATATGTGTACATAACACTCCTATTGGAAAAAAAAACCAGTTTAAATGTATGTATTTTCTATTCAGCTAGAGCTCTGTGCATGAATGTTTATAGTCAGTTACCTCAATATTTACTAAACCCAGGAACTCAGCAAGGCCTGATAAACTCCTTTGGCTCAGAACCTACAAGCAGACATCTCCACTGTCTCATGAAAGGAGGAAAAAAAAGAGAGAGACAAAAAAAACCAACTGTTTTTCTCAATCATGGAAAAATTCTATTCTTCCCTCATACAACTCAAAAAAACACCCAATCCAGTCTATATTAGACATAGAACAGACATTTAGATTGTAGTCTATAAAGCAAAGTTTCACAAGTGGTCAAGAATTGGTAAAAAAGAGGAGATCAGCACGAATATTTAGATGACTGTTTCAACAAAATTTTTTGCCTGCTTGCCTGTAATACAGACCTACAAAAAGATTACATGAAAATAAAAAGTTCTATAGAAATAAACATATCCTAGAGTAAACCCATGCAAAAGTGTATTACACATTTTTGTATATGTATCCATTACATATGTTGTCATCTACAAATGTTAGAACCCCAACAAATCTAATTTGAGAAGTCTGTTGTAGTGCCATGCAGCTGAGTTCAGCTGCCACACACAGGAGAGAGACCTTATCAGGCATAAAACCCCTCACCATCCTCACCATCACCCTAACCATCCACAATGGGACAAGGGTGTGGAGCTTTCCCTGCCTCAGTGCCTGGCTGGCAGAGAATGGACAGTTCAGACCAGTTAAGGACTGTGGCAATGGCAAAACTGATGGTTTGCTCCTTTCTGTGTCTGCATAGCCAGATCCAAACTTCCATTTTACAACAAAAAAAAGAATATTTTCTGCTAACTCAGTATAGGTCTGAAATTCAGCTGGGTTTTCCATCACTATAGAGAAAACAAGGTTAACAATCCTTATATTATTAGTAAGGGAAATCAGCTCTCCTTCCTGTAGGCTTTGCAATCTGAAAGAAATTATAAAGCAATATATTTAAATACATAGATAGAGGAAAATAGATGATTCTCAGAATACAAGTGAGGAACAGTTTCACAGAGGAAAAAAGAACCTTCTTGCCCGAAGTTTGCTATCACATAAGGATTACAGAAACAAACAACAGAGAAAGTATTATTTATCTCCATATTTCCTTACAACACTAACAGTCACCTGTTAAACAGAGCCCAACGAACAAATACATAAAGTAAGAAAACTGACAGCCAGTACAACTGTAATTTCCAGAGTTCCAATACTGTTCACATCTGCAGCAGGAACTCTAATGAAGCACTTTCTGTTATCTCTGCTTACAATATTCTTACTATTCTTACTGCCAAAATTTTCTCTCCAGAAAAATAATGTTGCTTAGAGAAAGCAAACAATTTTTCTAGCGACCAGAGATAGAAATTCTCCTACTAAATCACCATGAAAAGGAATCATTCCTCAGAACTTCATCTTGTAAATTGTCAAATCAGATGAGACAAGATGGTGGGGGAAAGGTATGAAAAAAAATCCAGAAACAGAGAATGATTCTGCCATTCACTGAGAACCAAATTCTTTTCAGCCAGGGGAAAAGAATCTTAGAAAAAAGCAATTCCAGAGGGGAAATTTGGCTTTTTATCTCTCTCCTAGGTTTTCCCTGTGTTGTCAGAAGGTGCAAAGATACCTCTGGGAACAACTGTTGGGCTAGAGGGTGACAGCTTAACCTTTTCTCTGGCTTTTTGATGTCTTGGTTTGCCTATAGCATATCTGTATTTACAGCGATAGCACCACCTTTCAAGCACTGCCTTAGGAAGCATGTATCAGTATTTCCTAACCACAGAAAATGGCTCCAGATTAAAGCCTCCCTCAATCAGGAAGCAGTTAAAATCTGCTGAAAGTAAAGCATCACTGAGCAGCAGGAAGTGCTAGCAAGCACAATGGAACAGAGACCAGAGCATGCACCTCACTATCTGTCAACTCTCCTTTCTAGCATCAGACTAAAGAGACCCACTGAAGTCAATGAAAAGGTTTCCATGGAAATCAATGAGGTCTCGGTAAGGCTGTAAAGATGCATCATTAATTTTTTCAGCCTCACTTTCGCCCACATCCATTCCCTCTCTAATATCAGTTTTTATACTATTTATATAACTCAGGATCTAATCAAGACGTGTACTCCTACTTGCTGGGAGCTGAAAAGATCATGCTGATTTGTTACTTCTCTTTTAATATTTAGGAGGTACTCAGTTACACTGGGGACATAGGCTCCATGAGAGCCTGTACAGTGATGCTGAGAAGCACTTTGGACATCTGTATGCAAGAACTTTTACATCTAAATACCTATCACATAATTGCCAAAGCAAACCTTGTTTAAAGCCTAGCTCAGTAGAATTTAAATATTGCAATCTCTATATTATTAATACCCAGAGTGAGATCTAATTTTTGCTGGCTAATAGAAATCTTATTAACAAACAAAAAAGACAGCATTGTCTATCTTTAGACTTCCATCTAGGCATTACATAATTAAAAGTCTATTTAAAATCTGCTCTCTTTTTCTTCCTATACAACACTGTATTTTTAAAACAAAGTGTCTCAAGCAAATGTCCTTAAAGCTGTTGGTTTATTGCTTCTGCTTCTTTTTTAATTCACAGTTGCTAGTCTATATAAAAGAGAGTTGAGAAGCATGAAAATTAGTAACTGCAGAAGCTGTGAGATACTAATGACATTGTATTTCAAAAGACTAAAATGTGGGTAACAGAGATTATATTACTATTGCAAAGTATAGCACAAAGTACAAGAAAAGATTTTAAATTATTTACCTTTCTACTTTAGCACAAATGTCCTACAGCCAATTATCATGAGATATTGCCTAGAAATTAACCAGTCATCTTGTGTTTCTATCTCCAGATTTACAATTAGTAATGCTATTAATGTGGATCCTGTACTTAGCATCACTAATTACATTGCTATGAACTAATGGTGTTAAAAATAGCAATAGCCATCAACTACCAATTAATGCTTAATGAGAGCATATAAACCCTGGCATTGTAATGAATTTCCAAATTATTGTTTCTCCTATGTCTCTTGAAATCATACAAAAATGTGTGTAACCCATGAAGGCAGGCAGTGACTGAAAGTACATTTATCACAAAATTTTGAATAGGAACAACAGGAAAATATGTAAGCATTAGTCTACACCTTTCAGGAAGTAAGATACACTTTCAAAGGTAACCTCTCGAATTTTTACAAAGGTGAAAAATATGGTGGTTACTGAGTTGTTTAAGTGTTGGCAGTCTTGGACACAGCAGGGCAAGAGCCTAAAATGCCAAAAGGCTCTAAATACTGTAAATAGCACTAATAAACTGCATATGTGTTGAGCTGTTGTAGTACAGAGTAGCATCCACTTTTTCCACAACAGAGCATGTTTTGTTCCTTGAAAGACTATGGTAGGCAAGACAGAAAAGAATCCCCATCACCTGCAGCTTCAGCAGCTTTCAGAAGCAGAAGCTAGAATGCACTTAAGTCACAAAACCTGGATCTGTTGTGCCTTGGTGGAAGGAAGTAGGAGTCCTCTACACATCTGATCTCCGAGACTAGGATGTACCCAGGGCTGGAAGGTAAAGGCAGGGAAAACAAACGAAAATAGTAGGCAGGAACAAGAGAGAGTATTGAAAGCAAGTGGGGAATTCTAATTAGCTGGGAGAGTCAAAAGAGTTCCTTGTTTAGCAGGACAAACTAAACAAGATAACACTGAGACAGTGTTTGACATAACCTTAAAATTGTGGATTTACTGCTATTCCCTAATGAGTAGACCCTCAGTGTGAGCCCTGGCATAGGAACTGCAGTTAAAACGAAGCATTAGCAAGCAACAACAGGTAAGAAAACACACACTGCTAAAATGGGGTATGTTATCTTTCTGGTTAAACCCTTAACCCTTGGCATGAAAGACGATCCTTGAGACCAAATCCCTGCCACAAGGGGATCATCTTTAACACGAACTTAATCCTTAATATCATCCTTAATGCAAACTTTGAGAATTGGGAGAGGCAAGATGAGTGTCAGAAAAGTGACTGCAGTGAAGGGCAGAGGGAGCACAAAATTCAACTGCTTTCCTGACTCACAAATGTAACAATAGGCACAGGATAAAGGAGGAGAATAAATGTGTTACAGTCACAGCTAACCTGACCAGCCCTAGACTGCCACCGAAGAGCACAACAGCTCCCTCTCTGACACACAGGCAAAGGAACCTGGAGAGTAGGTGGCTGAGTTCTCCCATGCTCTGCAGGGCAAATGCAGCCTGGGGCCGCCAGAAGCAGCTCTACCCTCCATGGAGCAGTGTAGTGGGGAGATCCAGCCTCATAGCTCCACAAAGCTAGTGTGCCAAGCTGGGGGAGCAGCCCAGTCAACATGCTCTGTCAGCACGAGTTTCCCAAGGGATACTCTTCCAAGCGTTCCATTGTTCAAGAGACAATGTAATTTTTCTCATCTTTGCTCAGTAAGCTCTGTGCACAGTTTTGATCAGAAATAAACCCCAGAAATTCCAGGTATGTCTCTAGCTGTGCTGTATCATGAACACATGCTGGGACAACTGTAAAAAGATGGCAGTTACTACTGCGAAGAAACTCCACGTTTCCTGTTTTATACTGCATGTCTCTGCAAGGAAGAGGAGATACACAATTCCATACAAGCAAGGCCTTACACATTGCTTGCATTCCTGGTTTACTTAGGTCATAAAATTGAGTAGTGGAAGACATTCTATGCAGAGGTGCATGGGAAGAATATTTTTCTCCCCTTAAATTTCACTTTTTTCCGTGAAAGGTCTTCCTCCTCAATGTTGTCTTTACAGTGCTTTTTCCTGAAGAAACAGACATAACACTGCAGTAAAGCAGGGTGGGAGACAACAAGAGAAATTCAGAGGAGGCATTCCCCAGGGAGGCTGCAGATCAGCACACTCAGCACTCCCTCCTCCTATGTACAGGAAAAGAATCCCCATTTCCTACAGGACATAGAAATACCATATCCGCCTTGCTACAACTCTCATTCCAACTCTGACCATCTTAGATCTGGGAAGCCTTTCAAAAAGGAGACTTGAGATAGGTTTAGCTAATGAAAAACTTTTTTTACCCTTCAATAAATATCAAAATGCTCAATTGGAAAAATTTTCTCTTCCGTATGTACTATTCACATTTCTCATACTGGAAAGAACTGCTGATTACAAACTTGAGGAAATACAGGACAGCATTATAACTCATTTTCCTTCTTGGGGGAAAAAGCATCTTGATTTTAACCCATACACACAGATATATAAATATAGGGATTTATGGTTTGCATTTTCTTTTGAGTCCAAGGCAGTAAAGTTTTGTTCAAACTTTTTACTATACACATTCATACAGTGGCCACTTAGAGTATTCAAATCTAATCAGCTTTTATCTCCAAGTCTTCTAGTTCCTGTACTAATAGGACACTATCTCAGTATCCTAACAAACATCTGAATATTATATAATTATAGTCAGATTTTTATGCTACTCAGTGTATAGCTGTAAACACATCTCAAAAATAAGAAAGATTCCCTCTATACCAAGATTGTTTTTGCAATTTCTCGTCTTTATCAACAGTATCCAACTCTAGAGAATTAGAGGTACTTTACTTCTAAATCGAATAATCAAACTGAGATTTTTTTTTTAATGGAAACCAACTGATTTTGATTCAAAATACTGGCATTTAAATGTTTTTTTATACTGTGGCTCTTCACAAGTTTTTGACCTAAATCAATCTTACTAATTTACTACCCATTTCAATTACTTCTCTGAAAATAGGCATCTATGAAAACTTTGCACAGGAAATTCAAATGCACTTGTCTGAGATGTTTTGTACAAGATAGTTAAATTCCCTGCACTTTTAAGGATGCAGCCACGATAGCTTTAAGTCAGGCCTCAGACCTAAGAATTCTCATTCAAATCCGCAGCATCTCCTTCTCTTTTTGCCAAGAGCATCAATCTACTTTGCCTCCGTGGTGGGAAAACAGGCTTTATCTGATGTATTACAAAGGATTCAGAGCAGAACTGATAGTATACAGCTGGGATATTCTGGGAACACATGTTGGGAACACATGCTGGGATTCTGGGAACAGCAGGGAACACACATGTAAACTGACAACCACTGTGGTTAGTTTATATGGTTCAGGGCAAATACTCAAAGCAAGAGTTGTGTAACTATATACAGACCCAGACTGTATATGCCCACAGTATTCATTGCTGGGCACGATGTTACATATCATGTCTCCACTCCTGGGATCAAATAATTAATTTTGAAGCTTAGTTGCTCTATTAAAGTATTTGAAAAGTAAGTTAGAGCTTAAATATCTACTTCTCTAGCACAGTTCTTGAAAGTAGAAGATTTGTGTGTTTTTCATTTACACTAAATATATTTGTTTCACTGATAGTGGAATATTTTTAATGCAAATACATTAAATTCCTCTTTGTTTTTTTTTCTGTTTTTTTCTTCAGAGTCCTATTTTTCTATGTTTTTCTGTTTTCCCACTTCTTCCCATTTCTGTTTAGAATCAGACATTTGTGTTCAAACTTAGAAATGTAGAGATTTTTTTTGTTGTTTTCCAGTGGCTCCATCATATGGTGATCCTTTTCTTCTGGCTCATTTCCTTTCTGGAAGAACTAAGGAGCTGAAAGAAGCTCCTACCAGAACACAGGTTCATCTGTAAAAGGGCTTCACAAAAGGTGAAGATTATCCATACAAAATGAGAATGCTATGGTTAAGGTCATAGAGTAAATTGTAAATGAAGTTGCTGAAATGTTCACCATCATACACACAAATAGTCCCCTCTAAAAGACCCTGGTCCTGATAATTCAGCTGTGAGAATATTCTGCTTCACAAAAAAATGAAACATGATCAGTTTTTCTCTGTATAAAAGAAAATAAATGAGATCTCCAACTCCTCCCTTTCTCATTCACAAAAAGTATAAAATAAATGGAGCCTAAATAACAATGCAAAAACATCACCTGCATTCAAATTGATTAAATGAAGATTGGCAAGTAAGATGGCATGCATCCATGCTCAAGTAACCAGAAGATTATCTTAAGTTTACATTCTCATGTATATCACCTTTATTCAATGCCTTAACAAAATATGTCTGGGAACACTTCCCTAGCTGTTCACCAAGATGCAGATGATATGGAATATATCTGTATTGTTATGACAGCAGAGACTATTTTTTGTTGTTTGTTTCATTTTTTTTATAATAAAGAATAAATTAGAACTATTAAAGCCAGGCTGTTTGATTAGACAGGTTTTTTTTTCTGCAATGAAGTTAGATATATCCAAAATCTTAACTTTTATAGAGTATTTAAAAATGTTGAAATATGACTTTTAGCTGCTTAGCTTTTGACTTGAATGTCACAAAATTGTCTCCTGTTTATTTTACTTAATATCACTGAAAATTACTGCAGAAGAACTTAAAAAAATAATGAAAGTAAAGGAATGTCTCAAATTTATCCCACCCTTATGAGAATACTCATAATCAAATATTTAGAAGTTTAATTTTTCATAAGCACAAAATCATAATATATTAACTGCAAACACCCAATCTAAGAAATAGGTTCTCCCACCATATACTAGCAGAACAATAAATCGACAAAGGATTAAAAAAAAACAAACTAAAAGAAAAGTTCAGTAGAAATTTATAGTAAAATAGTTTCAAATGAGTATTTGTGCCTCTGAAGAGATAATCATCCTAATTACTACAGAGAGAGTCGAGATAACTTCTATATATCTGAATTGGTGAAAGATGGCAAAGGGCTTAGATCCTGGGGGATATTACTTGGTATGTAAATGCAGCAAACAACAGTCTCACCGCACAGTAATCCTCATTACTACTTACAAGAGACGTGCATTCATTTTGTTAACTCTCAAAACAGGTACTGCATATACTCTATTTAATGAAAAAGCTTTTCTGAAGATCATCAGATCCCATGAACCCAAATTCTGGATAAAAGTCTGAATTTTGTGTAAGAATCTCCTCAGAATAAACCCAGAATTCTGTCATGCACTGCTGTGTACATTCTGTCCCTCACACATATCGCTGCATTTTCAATTTCTTTCTTTCTTGGCTTTCTACAGTACAAACACTAGATCGCTACATGAGAAAAAAATTACGTGTTTATTCCTCAATTCATCTGTATGAGATAACATCCACATAAGGCATTTCAAGGTGTAGTGACTTCCTAACACCAGGTGGTGCTCTCCTCTTAGTAAACAACTCTAGGTCTGGTTTACACGTTGAAAGGAAAGGTAGCTGTTTTCAAGAAACCCAAACAGTTTTCAGAGGCTTTTTTTTTTTCACCCTTGAACCAGAGTTTCAACGTCGAAAATTTAAATAAGTATTAAAGCAGTTTTGTTTTGTAGCTTGGGGGTTTGTTTTTTTTTTCCTAAAGATGTTTTGCTGAATTAAATGAAACTTCATATTGCACTTATCAATTCATCTGCTTCCAGATCTTCTATTCCATCCTCTAATCTTCTCTATCTGATCTCTCTCACCCAGCATACCAGGTGAATATCACCAGGGCTAAGGCTTTCAGCTGGAAAGGAGATAACACAAGCTCTTTTCTCAGAGACTGCTAAAACCAAAATACATCTATTTCTTAGATTTGTATCAAGTGGCAACACAGGATGCCTCAGAGACAGTTTATGAACAAGGTTTCCACAGAACACTTACTTTCCACCAATGAAAACCTAAACATTAGATTAACTCCAACCCAGATACCATATTAAAGATCCAGCTGTGGTTTGTTTCATATTGGTGCTACTAAAATTAAGTGTCAGCATTACAGTTTTTCTATTCCCCTCCTACAAAAACACTGGAGGGCCTTTACTGCCTGAACTTTCAAATCAACTCCAAAAATATCAATCATACTACCGTCCATCGAAACCAATGAATGTGCAGCAGTTCCAGATGAAAAACCAGAACAAACAAAGTAATCTCACTTGTTGGTTAAAGAAGGCTCTCTTCCAGATGAAAAGAAATATTCAAATCTATTTCAACCATGTATATATTTGTACAGCAGAAACAAAATCAACATATCAGTGACAGAAGTCAGTCACAGAGAGCACTCTGCTAAATCTTTGCATTAGAGTGTGATTCAGAGACATGTAAACACTTGCACTGCCTTGGGGCACTCGCAGCCCTTTAGCTCAGTACGCACAAAATCATAGGTGAAAAACTCATTCCTAAACTCTTACAGGTCATTCTGACCTTCTTGTGAATGCTGGCCACCTGTGGAAACCCTTTCAGAACTGCATCCTCTACAGAGGTAAACCTTGTTACCCATATGAAAACCAGTGCATCTAATCCTTTGAGCAGAAATTAGTGGTGGAAATTTCCTACTAAAAATTGGATCTTTGCCGTGTGCAGAAGTGTATGCTACAAAGTGGCTGACTAGCTTTTCAATCACCTCCATAAATTCCATGACAATCTAGAGACAGTGGAAATCCCAAAGCATAAAATGACCAAGATAAACATTTTCTCATCTCTTCTTTAGAAGCAAAGTGCACTACAAGAATAGTAAGCATATGGGAAATTAGTTAACTTATAAAGACCTATGTTACATAAACATGTCTTTAATCAGATTACTCTGGTGCCACGGGATTGTGCCATGTTTTATTTCCTCAAAGGACACACTGTT
>VYZS01016279.1:10849-22677 GCA_013400695.1 Neodrepanis coruscans
ACTTAGCAAAACTAAAAAGGGTTAACTTGTTTTTTCTATTCTCAGTCTAACCTTAGTATCAGAAAGAGCCTGGGTTTCTAGTCTCTCCTTCACCAGGAGCTGCATCCTACAGCAAAAGGCTCATTATCACTCACTGTGGTGATGAATTCGTGAGCTGAACAGAAATTTCTCAGCTGTTGAAGAATGTATTAAATGTTCCCAGTATACATTCTAGCAAGTTAATGAATATATATAAATGCATGTGTGTATATAAAAATGTTAACTTATAAATAAATCTTTCTGCCTTCCATGAGTCTTTCTGGAATGGTATGTTAACCCCATAAGCCCTGGTTTGTATTTTATAGAGTATGGGTTTGGGGGGTTTCTGCTTATGCCAAAAGAACTTCAGGCTGGTTGAAACAATGCTCAAGTCCTGGGCTGGCTGAAATCGGGGTTTAATGAGTGCACAGTTCATAGAAGCATCTCAAAAGCTGAATGTAAAAGACAAAACTGAAGTTAAAGACAAGCTGCAGGATAAAATGAGACAGGAGTCTCCAGCCATGGAAAATCCCTGAGCCAGACTTGACCTCCTTGATTTGTTGCCTGGCACTCATTAATTCAGCTCCTCTTTATAAAAACACCTGGCTGCCAATGTGACACTCCTTGCTCCCTTGGATGTCCAAACTGTACCAACAGCTAGAGCAGGATTCTTCCATTTGCAGCCAGGCAGGAGATCAAGAGCTTTCAGCTTTAGATAGATCTGATACCACTTTATCTATATCTGGCATTTCAATATTACTAACAGAGTATTACTGACTATGTAATCTTTTTAGTCTATTTACCCAGGAAGAAATCAACAGCACATTTAGTCCAAATAATGAAACCCAGGGGTGGTCCCTGACTCCTGGCTTCATCTGAACTTTTGTTTTGGGACAAGGCCATCTCTACAAAGCTGATGAACTCTTTTTGCAGTTTTCAGCTACTCAGCTTGGGGGGATATCCTAGTAAAAATAAGTCTGTACTTGAGAATTAAATCTCCTCCTCCAGACTTAACTCTGTCTTGGAGCTTAATGTGACTTTCCCAGGCACCTGAAGTCAGCTCTGTCTTCTCTAGTAACAGATGAAGTAGAACAGATGTCTTAGTTTGTTATTTTTATCTTTCCCTAGGTCTATTGAAACCTCAGTTTTTCAGAAAGTGGAGTATAAATCAATGAGCCTTTTCCCTATAATTATCATCAATAGCTGTATACTACAATTTCCAGAGCAGAAAGCAGACTGTCTTTACTGTAGTTTGATCCCCTCTCCCCTGCATGCTGCTGCCTGCAGCAGATTCAGAGGGCAGCAAGGCTACGGAAACTGTGTGGGATGAAACCCTAAACAGGAAAGAACCTGTTGTGCAAAAAGCCTTTTGTTAGCTGAAAATTGCACTTGTAAAAAACACAGAAACCCCAAAGCTTGTGGTTAAAGACTAACATCTTTAGCTCTAATTTATATTGACAGCGCAATAGAGCTATTGCTCAGGCTCTGTCTCCTCTTGCCCCATCACAGCAAGGGTGTTATTAAGTGATAAATCAATTTCTACAAGGCAAACTGGAGATTAAGTCCTTATACAATGTTCATTTGCAATTGAAAGCAAATAGAAATACCCTGGGACAGAGGCTTGGTGACCCTTTTCAAGGGCCAAGCTTGAATAAACACCCCACATGCCAGCACAAGGCTGTGATCAGTATCACGAGTCCTGAGTGAATGCTATTTCCCAGAATCTGGTTTGCTAACTATTTCTTTTTGAAATTAATAAAGACCCAGAATAAATAATTTGAGTTTAAATGGTCCCTGCTGGGAGAAATATAATCCTTTGCTTCTGATGGCAGGTCTCAGCTGCTGGGAAACAAGCCCAAATAGCCAGATCGTCTTAAATCAGGACCTGCCTCATCTCAGCTTCTCTGCCAGATGAGGGGCATGGGATAATTCTGATAATTCAAAGGAAGACAAATGGAAACCTGACAAAGAGTAGTTCCATAAATGACCTACTCATGGACTCCGTCTCCAGGTACAGAATAAAATCTTTGCCATGTAAAATAAGAACATCTCCCTTTAGGTTGTTGTTCTGGTAGTTACATCCTCTTCTGCATCCAGGGAAAGCTGGAGTGGAAAACTCACTACAGCTGTTTACACTGCCATTAACAAAAACCAAATGGGAAGAACCCTCCATCCCAGCTGAGTCTTAGCAATTTAACTAATAGTGCCATACATGGAATGAAGGCAGAGAGAAGTGGGAAAAGCCAAGAATTTTTCCATCCAGCCTGGCAACAGTTCTACGAAAGGGCCTCCACAACTACCCCCTTTAAGGTGGTATTGAGTGCTCAGGCAGCAAACACAGACAGGAACACCTGTGAGCTGGGGGGCGCTTAATGGAAATGCAATTACTCAGAAGATCAAGGTGAGCTATTGAGGAGACTCCTGCTTTTTTCTCCCTGCCAATACCCCTTCAGCAGAGCTGAAAGAAGCAGTGACAGCCAAACATCTCTTTTTCCCTTGGTGCAAAGCCAGCTGCTCGAAAGATGTGATCACCCTTTGTCTTCTCTGTGCTTTGAGGAAGAATTTTGGTGCCATTTGTCACCTTACCACTTGTGCTTTCCCCCGGTTCAATGACCTTTGTAGCGTCTCACCCAGCTTTGAAGCGAATGATGCACATCTTCAGCCATTGCAGGAGTTCAGAGATGACCCTTGGGTCAGCTTTAGCTCCAGGTTTAATCTTAGCATCTTCCACTAAGCCATATGAGTTTTTCATTTTGTTTAGGGTGGTTTGGCTTCGGTTTTTTGCAAGGGAGCCTATTACTGATCAATCCTTGACTGCAGTAGCTGTATGACAGTGAGAAAGCAGGAAGGAAAACTGTCACAGTATGGGAGAATGAAAATGTTTAGAAGCAGAGGGATTAGTGGTTTGCAGGCAAAGTCATTTCAGAAGCCATCAGAGAGAGGAAATCCTACCTTTCCATCTCTCCCTCAGATTGCCCCTTGCAGAAGGACCAGGCTTTTAGTAATCCAGTCTTCGCACACTGGAATTGATTAGGGAAGGCTCCCATGAGCTTTTCAGCTGGGAAGAGTGAGGGGGTGGCAATCCCTGCATGTCAGGGGCTGAGTGGAAGCTTCTACTGCTGGCACAGAGGATGTGAGCCAAGGGCCTCTGAAAGCTGTGGGTGCCCAGCTCCCTGCAGGCTCTTCCCCACCATTAATGAGCTCTGTGAGTTTCCCTGGTCTCATTAACAATGCAGCAGCAATAGGCACTATCGCAGGGCCATTGCTGCAAATGGCACTGCTTCAGATCATTACTATAGATTGCTGTAGCATTATGTCTCTCCCAGCAACAGTTTCATTCGAGTTTAACCAGATTCCATCAAATATTCAAATGCAAACAGATATTCAACTGCAGTGGAAGGTGGTTTGCTGGCAGTGAGTCAAGGCTTTCAAAGGTTTTCATGTTTTTTCAGTCGTTCCCTCCATCCCTGAGGTGTTTATTGCCAACTACCAGGAGGCAAGACATAACTTAGCAATGAATGGGGGAAGAAAAAGGAAGCAAACCTCTAAACCACAGCTGAGCAATAGGCAATACACTTTGTTCCCAGAAAACTGCTTTCAGTGTTTCTATTTTCTTTAGAGCTGGTTATATTGTGATTTGAAGAATGAAAATGCCATAACCTAGAGTCCTGTGGCTGGTGCATTTATCTCTTTTCATCTCACTGACTACAGGTTAACTACAGTTTAAAATAAAGTTTCTACTGGTCTTCAACACTTCATAAAAGCACTCAGACCTTGAGAGAAATCTTTTGCTTTCCTGCAAATCTTTTCTGTTTGCATGTTTTAGCATTCATTTGGGAGCTGCCCTTGCTGGACTTATCACCAGCACAATTAGGACTTATTCAGAAGGGACAAAAAAGAGTAATAAAACTCTTAAAGAGACCAAAATTACACTGAACCCCTATGAAATCCAAAGCACACTTGCATATTTTCAGGGCTCACTGTTAGTTCAAATACCAGATTACTACAAACCTGGATAGTTTGGCACACAGGAGATGGTGACAGCCTGGGAGATGGCAGCACGGAGGACTTGTCCTGGGAGCCAGCTGAGGTCAGAGGCTCCCTGAGGAGCAGGGAGATGGGGCTGCTGCTGCCCTCATGGTCCCTCTGGGCAGTGAGGGCTGGCAGAAGGAGCAGAAGCACCTGCACTGCTCACCCGGAAACAGCAGCACAGAAAAACCAAGGGCCAGATTCAGGCCAACTCCTGCAACAGTCAGACTGCACATAAGGTGTGTCCAACTCAGACTCTACACTTCCTTCATCACCAGAACAAGGGTGGGTGGCCTCAGAAAGTAGGTGACCTAAAACCACTGAGCTCCCTCTCGTTCTTGCATTCAGAACATGATTCTTCACACCTCCAGTTCAGCAGCAAAACCAGGTTGAGAAGTTGTACCACAGCTGTTGGTTCCTGACCTCACTCCACCATCCCACCACCCCCTTTGCTGTGCAGGGCAGAGTGGTTAAACTGCTTAAACACCCTGTTAAACTGCCTTCAAACCTTATCTCTTGTAGCCACTAACCTCAGCACCGTGCACACAGTCCTGCTGGGGCTGTACCTGTTGTGGCACAAATTGCCTGGGAAGCACCTTGTGGGACAAGCCACCAGCATTATCTTTGCTTATCGAAGTCCTTCATCAGAGATCCAGTCTTCCCCATTCATGTAACACAGTAATTTGCTAACTAACAGGTAGAAGACCATAAATAATGAGCACACAAACAGGGGAAGGGAGATATGGAGAACAAAGGCATCTGAGCACAACCACTGCTGCTGGAAATAGCATTGTGATAGCATTCCAGCATGCGGGAGTTTTTTAAGTTTTGCATCTTTGTGTTGGAGAATTTGCTGCACAAAAGACAACAAAGAGAATTCAAAGCGGTTTTGCCCCCATTCTCTTCATGATAGGAATCTGTTCCTTTTGTAAATAAACCATGTTTCCCCCAGCTCATCCCTCTCTGAATGAGGAAGCAGGCAGAAACAAATTAATCATGCTTACGCTGCCTGTTTGGTTTTTGCTCATTGCTCTAAGCTCCTTTGTGATCTCTCTCAAAATATTTTCATCTGCTTGTTTAGGGAGAGACTTTCCTCCAGGCAGTAATGCATAATACAGTAATACAGGACATTGCAGCAAATTTCGTCTTGTCAAAAAAAAAAAGTCCAAGGTAGATTTGTTCTCCCATTTGAATTCCCATTTACTTACCTAAACAATAATGCTCTTATCCCCACTGTGAAAGGAAAGTCAATATATTGCACTTAATGATGTTTTTCTGTGGTCTGTCTATTCTCTGCATTCTAATTTTCAGTGTTAACTTCCAGACACATCTAATGTTTCATAAAAGGCAATGATCCATCTCAAATTCCTTGGGACATGTCTCATTTTCTGAAAGATGTGTGTTGTTTACTGCTGGCTGAGGGGAAAAAAATCTTATTTCTTTCTGTTGGCCTTTATATCCCAGATTTTATATCTTTTTAAATCCTAATGGAGAAAATAGAAAAGGTGTTGGCCTCCACTTTATGGAATTTCTACCCAATCAGTTTTTCTCTTGCTGATTTCTTAGGGTTAATTGTTCATACCGCAAGTGGCGTTTTCAAATTGTTACGGGAAACATTTTTTTAATGTAGCATTTAGGTGGATGCTTGGGATCTTGGCTGTGTTTAGTGACTGTTTATCTGGTTTGCCATCTCTGTCTCAGCCCTGCAGAAGGCACAGCTGCCTTTTGTCTGTTCCCCTGCTGTACCACAACTGCTCTGCTTGGCTAATTTAATGAAAGGTAAAATTTCTCCCTCTGCGTCTTCCTTTGCTCTTTTTCTGGGAAATGTTTCCAATTCCTAATAATTATGGGATTGCCCTTGGGCTTCCTTGATATCTTTTCCCAGCTAAAATCTTACATGGGTATAAAAGCATCCCTTTTCCTAGGGACAGATCTTTGCCTTTCCTGAAGGAAATGGAAGTAGAGTTTACAGCTAAAAACTTCCCTGTGTTTTGGTGTAAATGTCTTGACCCACCTCACTTGTCCCAGTTGACCCTGCACAGCCTTTTCCACTATTCCCAGCCTTCAGGGAATACATGCTGGATCTGCCCAAACAATGTGCTACAAAACCCTGATAATATTCCAGGAAATGCTGACTCCAGGGGGGTCTGAACTCTTCTTCTTCATTCAATGCAGTGATCAGAGCAGTATGGAGGAGCTGGAAGGGCAGATGAAGAATATCCATGTGGGATTCCCATCACAAGTGCTGCTTAGCACATCTCCCCAGCCTATGACCCCGATGAACCTGTGTGGCTTGTGCTGACATGAGGATACACACAAGAAAGCAGAAAACTAAGGTAGCCCTTCAGCTTCACTGCTCCATGTCATAACAAAGTACAGAGAATAACTCCTTACACCCACAATAATGCTCAGAAATCAAAGTCAAATAAGTACCAGCTTTATGGAGGATTTTATGTATTGATTTGTAAATAGACAAACCAATTTTGCCTGACTCACTTAAGACATTATTGATATTTTCTGTTGTAAAATCTTCTCTTCTTTTGTGTATCAAGGACAAGGCAAATAAATGACAGGACTTGAGCTTCGTAGGGGTATCTATGAAATGAACTGTCAAGGATTTTGTTTCCTATTTCCTTTGCTCCAGGTAAGTCTTAAACTTGAAATTATATAGCAATGAGTAGAATTCTTTTATCCATTCTTTTTTTGTTTGGTTAAACTTTTAATTGATCAAAAGCTTTGGGAGTCACTCAGCCTCTTATATGAGTCTCTTCCATTTGCAGATTCTTAATTATTCACGCAGAACCTTGCATGAGAAAAGAGAAATCAGATTTATCGTACATATTTGGATCTTTAACCACCACTTTCAATAAGAGATGAACAGTCCTTTGATGAGGAGGTACGTTCTCGTGCAAAAGACCTGAGATTTAATGGTCCACTGCTCAGCACCTCTGTGTGATTCCTCTGTAAGCAGGAACCAGAGTTAACTAAATGCAATGACAGTGAGTATTGAGGGTATACTCATTTGCTCAAATATAAATTAAAAATAAAATAATGACCTATAGTATATTAACAAAATGTACTGAAATCTGTTGTGCATTCCACGGGAACTGATTAATTTGGTTTAAAGGAAAGTAAATCCCATTGTGCTGAATATCTGCAGGGCTATGAAGGAATCCAAACACGCCAAAGCAATGCCTTGCTGGATATTGAAATACAGCAGGGAGCATAATTCCCACTGCTGCTGTGTATTAGATTAAACCCTAGACCTTTGTGATCCTGGCACAGAAGATGTTCTAGCTGAGAATATCCCAAGCGCTTTACTGATTAACCATTTCCAGAATTTACCATCCCTAAAGCATAAGTCAGATTCCAAGAAGTGTGATATTTTAACTTTTTTTAATGCACCTTCTACTTCCTAAACCTTAGCATTGCATTCAAGCTTTTCTGTGCAGTCCTGTAGCTGAGATTTCTATCTAATCTTGCATCTGCAGGAGTTTCAGAGCTGAGAAAAACATGAGATATCATAAGTGTCAGTGAGTTTCACTCTGTTTGGCAGTGAAGAAAAAATATATTTCCATCAGTTTCCTCCAGGATGCAGGTTTTGCATTACTATTCCAGGGTATTTCAATATATAAAAACATGGGGAAGACCTCTATTCCAAGTGGTTTGGAATCATACAATAAAAATCATCCCACTGACTGAGCAGGACAGCATTACCAAGCCCTGTGCCGGCAAGGTCCCCATGAAAAGCTCTGTGCAAGGTCCCAGCCTGTTTGATTGGCTCCCAATTAACTGAAACAACAAGGTGAGTTCTTTTGTCTTGCTCTAACCTCTTCTGGGCCAAAAGGAAATGCAGTTACAAGAACCCTGAACAGCCATACTCCTCGGATCAGGCTCTCCTTGCTGCCAACAATTCCCAGAGACAATAAAAGAGGGCTTTTTTTTTTTTTATCTCCCTCTGTACAATTAACTAAAATAGGATTCTAAGGGGATGGAGAATTAAAACCCAAATGCAGATGTCCAACATGGTGTGAGGTGTGCTTTCCTGTCTCACTGTCAGCTGCTTTCCAGTGGGGACAAAATGTTTGTTCATCTCTCTAAGAGCTCCAGCCCTTTGCATATCAACTCTTTAGCTAGGAAGGAACTAAGGACTGATGTGGATCTTCTGGTAATGATGGAAGTTTTCATTATGCCAGTTCTCCTATTCATGGAGCAGCCAACCCATGATGATGAAAAACTCTGCCAGCTCTGTCTCTGTTGGGTGACGGTGAAGTGTCTGTGCACAGAGTAACTCTGGATCTGTCTCCCTGCCCTGCCATGATTGCTGTAGCCAATTTCTACTAAAATTGAAAGGGAATGCAAAAGCCAGGAAAGCAAATTAATTCCTGAGAGAGTGCCACAAACTGACAAACTTTAAATTAAACATTTTTTATCCACAAAGGAGAGGACTCAGGGTCACCCTGTGCCATCTCTCTACATTAAACATTTTATTGATTTAATCTTTCCCAAGCTTGAGGGGTCTTTTAGATCATTAAAATTCAGGTGAAAGTGATCTGAGTGAGGGGAAGGTGTGGTAGAGCCAAACTTCCTTCCACAGGGCAGGCACATCAAAATGTCAGCCTAATTGACACTTGGAAGTGATTTCTTTGGAATCCTCGAAGCAGCTTAAAAAATAATGACGACCCTCTGTCCTTCTGCTCCATTACCCTCAACATACTTTTTCTTTCACATGGATACGTGCCATAACATGAACAAATACCACAGAAAGTTAGTCTGCGGAAAAGTGCTGCTTAAATCCAGGGCTAAGCCATTTCCACATGAACAGGCTAAGAGGTACAGAAGAATTCGAGATGAGGAGGATGTTAGTTATCTTGAAACATTCATTGGTACTGCCAGCACAGCTGTTTGACAGGGAAGGAATCCGCAGGGCCATTGCTGTTGCTGCCAGTCTGGAGCTCATCAGGTGGAGACAAAAGTAAAGGCATTGTGTGCAAAAACAGCATATGCACAGTGACTCCCTCAAACACTGCCAGGTCAGGGTTAAGGGTATTTGGCTTCACTGCCCTGATCCAATCTCATGCAGGAATGGGATGGCTGTGGGACTGTAATTCTCCCGACAGCTGCGCAGGTTGGCTCATGATGCTGTGCTGCCCCAGATCAGGGCTCCACACCAGTGTGGTCATGACATTTTTGTCTCTTTGGGGTACCAGTGGCCTTGCTGTGAATGCAGCACTGGGGGCAAACTTTTATTCATGGGAACAAACTTTTTACAGGACCTGTTGCAACAGGACAACAGGTAATGGTTTCACACCAAAGGGGAGGTCGATTTAGATTAGTTATAAGGAAGAAGATTTTTACAGTGAAGGTGTTGAAACACAGGCACAGGCTGCCCAGAGAGATGAGATGCCCCATCCCTGGAAACATTCAAGGTCAGGTTGGATGGAGCTCAGAGCAACTTGATTTAGTTGAAGATATCCCTGCTCACTGCAGGGGATTTGGACTAGATGTCCTTTAAGGGTCCCTTCACTCCCTCCGTTGATGTTCACAGGGAGACAGAAGCAGGTTTGGAGTTTATTTATTTTTATTTCCATGAAAGATGTGGGTGTCCTGCTAACTGCTGGGATCTGCTTCCAGGGAGAAGTAGAGATCAAGATGGATAGCTGCTGTTAGCAATGTCTGCTTCATTTTCAAAGACAGCTTTTTGCTGTTATTTTCTTTTAGTTGCCTGCCTAATAAGTGCAGAGCAACTACTGAAGTCATTACACTCAACAGGAAATGGCTTTGGGCCACAGCAAGCTGGGTTGTTTTTGAGCTGGCAACTGAAGTTGAAATTTCTGTGTGCTGTTTACCAGCCCTCTGCACCTCTCATTCCCCGCCTCTCCTTCCTCCCTTCATTACACAGTGGTGTGAATCTGTCATTGATGGATGACTTCCAAAACCAGGTCCTGTCCCCACTGTCAGATGTTAATGTTGGGCAGATCATGATTGCTGTGCAGAAAGAGGCCTCAATTTTAAAACGTTGAACAAAGGCAAATTCTCATCCTAGGAAATAATGACCAAAAAAAAAAGAAAATAATAATGCTCTGTTGCTGCAGGTTTGGCTCCCTCCTGCTTTTGTGGTTCAGCCACTGGCTCAGCCACCATCTAGCCACCATCCTGATGGTTACTGACAGGTTGTGGGAACCTGGGTTTGCTGGTACAACCACCCTTTTCACACACTCCTCCACTGAGCTCCTGATTTTCTCCATACAGATCATTTCATTAGCCAGCATGAAGAGAAGAAATATCTCCATGGAATGTAGAAGGTCTTCTCTGCAGCCGGAGGTTTTCCTGGCCCCAGCCTGGGATGTGGCTGAGTGCTAATGGGGTTCCAGGAGCTCAGTGCAATGGGATAAATGTCCATGTTCCTGGGCTGTAAGGAGGAACTGGATTTCTGATGTTCAAAACCACGTAGTGGAGGAGGAGAGGATCCAAAAATCAGTAGGAAGAAGATGGGGAGGGAGAATTGTCTGGAGACAGCAGAAAGGAGTAATGGGGTAATAATGGCTGGAGGGAGAACAGTGACATAAGGGTGGCAGAGGACAGGGAGACAGTGCCCAGAGCCAAGCAGGAAGCAAATGGGCTGTTCAGAGCACACTTGCTCCTTTTGGCTCGTAATGCAGTTAATAATCTTTTTTTAATTGGGTTTTCTTCTTTTTTCATCATTTGCCCATACTAACAGCCCTGCTTCTAATCCTCAGAAAAGTAGCATTTGGGAATAGTTTGCTAGCCAAAATACTAAGGGTGAGAAATTTAACAGGTTTCAGGATGGAGCTTGCTAAATTTATCAAAGATATTAAGCAGTGGATGTGCCTATGAGATTCGGTACCCTTGGAGTCCCCTTTGGGCCTGTTTCCTAGGTTCCTATCTCAAAGCACTCTGCAAACATTTAGCCTGTAAGCCTCAACAACTGGCAAGATGGTTTTATCACTTCTATTTTTTATCTAGGGAACATTAGACACAAAAAAGAGTTGGTCAAAAATATTGTTGCCAATGAATTTAGTGGAATTACTAACTCCTTAAAGAGAAGTATGTGCTTCAGTGCTCAGGGTCAGAGTCTCCCTTGTGCTCACTTAGACCTATTTGTGGCTCTTAAGACACCAGCCGGCCCCTTGGCTTCCTAGTTGCTTAATGTGTCCTGTCTTTCCACCACTGCCTTTCACATTCCCAGTCAAATGGCACTGGTCATTTTAATACCTTTGACAGCTAGAGAGGTATAGGAATGCATCACATGTTGCTCTTGATAGTTAATGGAAAACTAATGAGACAACAGCTGCCAAATGCCACCTCTTCCTGCTCCACACACCCACAGTCGCTTTTATTCTCTTCCCCTCTCTGTGTGGGCAGCAGCAACACATCAGAGTCAGAGCTGGTGGTGGTCGTTTGGGTCAGGGTGCAGAACAGAACAGACCTTCACCCAAATGGCTCTGCTGTGCAGCCATATTACTTCATACAAATGGATTTTTCCAGCTGCCCTCCAGGGATTGTGTAACACTTATCAGGGAAAGTATGAGCTGAAGCAGAAAAGGAAAGGGAGAAGCCCATCAAGCTCACTGCCAGTTTAACTCTAGTCAGACACAGACAGTGATTTCTACAGCCTGAAAAAGCAATAGAGCCCCAAAATTACATTTTTCCTTTCCTGCTTTCTCAATTTTTTTTTTTTGGTTGTCATTCCTAGCATCCAATTTTGAAAATAGAGTCTGTGGCTCCATAAACATTCAAAGCTCTTTACCTCCAAAGAT
>VYZS01016285.1:0-23005 GCA_013400695.1 Neodrepanis coruscans
GCCACCCGTGCAGTTCCTTTCCTTCTAGGAGATGTCCATGGCTCCTGAAGTCTGTAACTGAATGCTGCTGCCTCCAGATACCACCTCTTCCCTGGGAATCTCGGAGCCTTCCGTGAGTGCTGGTATTTCCAAGGCACAACTTCTTGAACAGTGAACTTCTTGGCACCCACAGCCAGCCACAGACTGACACAATTGGAAGATCAGGAAAATATCTCTGTTCTCCTACCAAAAGGCCTGGTTATGAATTTGTCAGCAGACAATGGTGCTGACCAAAAGATATGATATGTAGTGCCACTGGAGAACCTCACATGCTCCTGGGTTGGAAAAGGAGATTGGTGGTGTCATTAAAAATAATATTGGTGAAAACAGAAGCAAGCTTACCCATGTTGGTCACTGGAAGGACTTGAGACAGCAGTAGAGGAAATGATGGTGGTGCCAGGGAAGCAGTTGATGGCCAAAACGTGGCTTACAGCCTGTTTCAGAATGACTGATTTAAAAAAACTCTGAAAACCTTTTATAATACTTCAGCAGTGATAGCAGTAAATAGATTGCAGGAACAGTACAAATGCCAGCAGCTCCTCGCATTAATTTCTCAGGAGATTATTCTGTTTTGTCACAATTGTACATGAATTACCATGAGGTCTTAGAATGAATTGATCCTGTTCCCTGCTGTTATGGGGTAAAAGGATGTTCCTGTTTTTAAAACGTATTTTTTCTTGGGGTTATGTTCCAAGGTTTTTTCTGGGGGGAGGGGAGAGGGAGGGGGTTTTGGGGGGTTTTAGGGGAGAGGGAGGGGAAGGGAGTTGCTTTTCAAACCTTGTTTTGTCTTTTATAAGAAAAAGTGGACATATTCCAGTGCCTTGCAAATGTGGACCCGGCCCGGGGGGAAACACAAGCTGGTGCCCTAGACCCTCACCGGGTTCCCCGTGGCTCTGTGCAGGGTTGCTGCAAAGCTATTCTGCCTGGTGTCTGGTCTTCTGCAGGAGCACAGCTCAGCCTGCGCTGGGCGGCTGCGGCTTCCGCAGCTCCCACTGATTCCCTCTCCCACGTGGCAGCGGTGGCCGTCTGTGGAGCAGCCCGTCCTGGTACAGGCGGCAGGGGGATTAGCCCCCCTGCTGCCTGGCTGTGGCGGCGGGGTTTGTGATTCCGGATGGGCGGCGGTGGCAGTTCTCACTGGTCCCTGCCACCTACACGGCAGGGGGGTAAGCCACCCCACAGCCTGGCTGCAGTGGCAGGGCTTGCGATACCTGGCAGGCATTGGAGGCAGTAGCAGTGGACAGCCAGAGGCAGGGGGATGAGCCCCATAGTGCCTGCCATGGCAAAGGTGGTGGTGGCAGTGGCTGGCAGTGGGGCTTGCAGCCCCAAGCATGCAGCAGCGGTTTTCACTAGTCTGTGCCTGCCCACGCACACAAATTCAGGCAGCGCTGGGGCCGGTGGTGTCCGCAGCCCCTTGCAGCGGTGGGTATCACCCCCTGTGGTGGCCACACTGGTGTGTGGAGCAAGGCCAGCCCTGGGCTGATGCTGCCGTATGGAGGGGACCCAAGATGACAGAGAGCAGTGCCGCGGGTGGCAGTGGGCCATCGGGGTGCTATGTGGTGCCGGCAGGGCAGAAATGTTGGCCCCTCCTCCCCAGCAGGCTGCAATCATGAGGCATTTTGGCAGGAAACACTGCCATATTGCCTTGTGGTGAAGTCTCAGGGAGGGGGAGGTGCCCAATGCCATTACCAACCAGAAGGCAGCCTGTTGCCAGAAGGGTGCCCCAAGATCACGCAAGAACGGGCACCCTATAAAACCTCAAGTGCAGAGGTCCTGCTCTCTCTTCAGGCTCGGGTCTCATCACAGCTGCATCTCAGCTTGTCTCCTCTGCTGTTTCGGCCCTTTCCCCATGGCCCAGGCATCAGCCACTGCTCACCAGCTGTGGTATTCTCTCCCTTTGGGGTCCCCCCGGGGTTTCTTTTCACTTTTTATTTACCAAGAGACCTGGAGTGGAACCGGTGCCATTCCGCAGGCCAGCCTCCTTTCCTCCTTTGCTCCACCAGCCTAGCAGCCAGCCTGGAGGAGCACAGTTTGTCTGCCTCGTGTTTTTATTGTTGGGTTTTTGTTGTTTTGTAAAAGAAATCTGTTGGTTATTGTTACTCTATTGCAATCTCCCTTTGCTTTATAACGCTCCCTAGTGTCCTAACCAGGATACCTGCTGAGCCAGGGAACACTGTCAGCACACCTGCACTACTTTCAGAAGAAGCAGTAACTTTTGTGGAACTAGTCCTGTTCAAACAGTTAAATGTTGGACAGTAATGTATAAACACACTATATTTATGGTATAAAGAGACTGGAAGATGTTTGTTTTCTTCTCTTTCCCTCATCTCCGCTTCTTTAGTGCCCTTTAGGAAACAGTTGTACTCAGACGCATACTGTATATATGGAGTAAGTAAAAGATTTTCCATTTATTTATTTATTTTGCAGTGTTTTTTGTATCCATTATAGGAAATCTAATCTGGAGCTAATCCATACATCTTCAGATGGGAATTATATTCTTCACAGGTTATTTGCACAACAAAAAGCCTGAGACCTTACAATCTCAATCCTTGCCCCAGACACTTCTTATAGTTATATTCAATATGCATAAAACTGCTAAGATTAAATGAAAGTTATTAAAAAATATTAACTCATTTCCAGACATAATAGCAATAAAAATACATGAAAAAATAATTTATCAGCACATTGTCTTTTGCTTCTTCATGATGAATGGCATAGCAAAAATGTAAAAATCTTCTTAGAGGTGTGCCATTAGAATAATTTTGCATCATGCTGTTATTACTCTATGTGACTCACCAGTATACAGTACAACAGGCTATTTGCATCCTAGTGCGATGTTTGGCAAGTATTTGCTGTAAGAGTGTAGTTTTCCAAAACTCACTTTTGAATCAAGAAACATGAAAGTGTTCTAAACAGAGACTATGAAACCTCTCCTGCCATTTTACCACTTAATAATGTTATGTAGGTTTCAGTTTTCCAGGATGTTGACATACTTTGGCCTGTACGAAGATTGTTCCTTAATGTGATAAACATTAAGTAAAAAAATCACTCTTTGTTAAGCAGTCTCTACTTCCCTACATTTAGGACAATTTCAGACTAACATAAAGTCTTAAATTTCACATTTTACTGAGTTTTCGTAGCTGAGAAATCACCCTAATATTCCATGAGATGTGTATTAATTGTAACATTGAGCTGCACTAACACTAGAAATGATAGAAAAAGAATCAAAAAAAATATGTCTGTAGTTCCACCTACAGGGAAAATACTTCTAATACACAGAGTAAAACAAACAAATTATCAGAAGTCAGTCAACACTTTTCCTTCTAGCACAGCTGTGCATTGGAGTGGATTTTTATTATTTATTTTCCATGTCACTGAAAATTAAATCTGCTGCACCATCACGTTCATTCTCTCACTTTGATCATTAAAAGTTCTTTACCAATTTGAGAGAGAAAATTCAATCTCTACCCTGTAAGTGCTCAGCCACTCCATACCTTATGAACACAGAGCACCTCACCATGAATGTCTCTTAGAGTCTTTCTGTGTTACTTTCATCTCACTCTGATTATTGAGAAAGACATTGTGCAATGAGAAATTTTTCCATGTTCTTACATGGTGCAATGAAATGCCACAGCAGATGAGGAACACAGCAAAAGTCAGGAAAGTATCATTTACTTTCTTCAGACATATCCAAACCCATCTGACAAAGGGCAGTGATGTACATTGTTAAAGCAGAGACGGATATGCAAGTTGAGTAGGTACATGCACCATGCAACAAATCTCATGTTCAGCAGCAGTGACTTTGCGGGGGGCTGACTCTAGTTTTATTAGCTGTATGATACTGCAGACAAATATCCCAGTGAATTCTTTCTAAACCATGTCACTGGTATTGCTAATGTGCTTCATCCAGTGGTGTCAAGTTCCAGACTTTGTGCACAATAGTGACTATAAACTTTCAACAGGTTTTGTATAGGATCTGATCCACATCATTCCTGCTACTAGTTATCACTTCAAACTGCTGACTTTTCCAGTTAAGATCAAACTAAAGGGTAGCTTTGTGAAATAGATAGATGTCCACTGGGAATGAAAACTCTTAAACACATCTGCAAGTGTCATCAAAATTAACTTTGAACCATGGGACGCCAGGTCTTTTGGTCTTACTAGCTATTCAAATTCCATTGATTACCTCCCTGCAACAAAAATTCTGTTCAAACCAACAGAATTGCTCAGCTGTGTCAAGTGATGAGTCTCCACTGTATTCAGTTTAAGCTCTAGCTCAGAAGCATTCTGCCCTCCTCCCTGCAAAGGGACAGCTCTTATTTTTATGGCATAAGTACCAAGCACGAAAATCATCAGCACCCATAAAATTCCTCAGGTCAAAGTTTCCTACAAACATCTTGGACATGCAGATGAAGAAAGACGCAAGAGCATGGAGGGGAGGAGGATAAAGTTAACTATATTTATTCTGTAGAGATCATACGGGATTTAGGATAAAGATTTTACTTCTGAGCATTTCCAAAGCAATCCCTCCTTAACTCTACAATATTAACTTCTAGATGAATATCTTTAAAGGATGCCTATTGGATGTCTTCTGGATGCCTAGAGGATGCATATACTGTAGTACTTTGGATAGTGAAGACCACAATAACTCAGGAATAGGCAGTGATGAGCTGACTGGCAGGGCTTATTAGCCTGGTAACAGTGGCCTCAATGCAGCTACCTAGATCACTGTCAGAACCAAGTGTTTCTACGTGCTGTCCAGATCCAGCTGCTCTGATCTGTGATAGTTCTTGGCATGGTAGTCCATTACTCAGCACAGATGTTCTCTGAATCTAGATTTCCAGTCTCTTGCTTTATTTTCCCCCACTGTCCCATTTTATTCCATCTATAAAGAGATTTCACAACTACACGCCTCTTCCTCAGTTCGTGTTCCACATCCTACTTTTTAGCATCCCTGCTAGCTCTATTTTTAGGTTCTGGCATTCAGCTGTCAACCTGATGAAGGCCGATTGCTTCTCAGTAATTAATTTTCTTTGGTCCAGCTGAGAATGATAGAAAAGGTAATAGCTTACTGAGGATTGGGTAGAGCAATAACCTGTTGAAATTTTTGGTATGACAGAAAGTGACCGAGTAATGCATGTGTGGAAACTTTATAAAAATATACAAAAACGTTTCTAGTGTTATTAATCTTTACAAACCAGGCTTTCAGCTGGGCTGAATTTGGCATTTAAATGGGAATTTAGTTACTGAGGATTTCTTGAGTGTGTGAACAGCTTCTAAGCAGTGATGGAAGACTTCTACAGCTTCCCTTCATCATACCTATGAAGAGTGTGTATTTTTGGTAACTCTTGTTAATGATTAATGAGACCAATTTCCCAAACATAGCTTGTTTAATTATTTTTGCAATTGTTCAGTTTGCATGCCAATTACCATACTCCAAAGCGAAAAAGGACTTGAAAGATCCTGTGCTTTGGTTTTTTTTCCAATGACCACACTGGACCAATAAAAACTATTACATCTCTCTATAAACCTTACTTTACTTACATGCTTAGGCTCTCACTATTATAACAACATTGTGACTATTCTTTATTTATATCAGGCACTTACTTCAATGTGAATAACTTTATTTTACCATAAAGTTCCTCTCAAATATCCATTTTCCTTTGTTTTAGTACAGGAATGGTGACAGTGTTTCTGAGATAAATTTTAAAAGGGTTCACCAGAATTAATACTGCTAACCCTCACTACACTAAGGTAACTGAATTACCAGACTTTAGGGCCACATGGCAAACCTTTTGTTGCTGGGAGCATGTTGCTCCTTGAATATCTGTAGGTCTCAAAGCCTGTAATGGAGTTATTTATAGAGAGAAGAATGATCAGGTGACTCACTCAGATGCTGAGAGCTGGGAAAAGATGCCTAACCTTGTGCCTGTCACTGGAACATGAGGACTCACATCACCTCAGCATGCCTGCTCACACCCCAGCCAGTGCAGCTCAAGATTCAATTTCCATTTTAATTACATAATCATTTATCAGTACTTGTCCATAATAAGCAGATAAAGTCCTTCATATCTGTTTAGCAGTGGATAATTCCCTCACGTCTTCTAGTACTGATACTGTCTTTTCCAGGGGCCATATCTCAAGGTTTTTTTACTCAAGTTTTTAGTTCTCATATTGATAAATTCCCTCTGAAAGCAAGGAAAGGGGTGAGTTTAAGGCAAACAGGAACTGCTAGTGTTGTCCCAAGTTACCATTAAGAAAATACTTTTTCCTCCTCAGGCAGTTTCTCTTTTTTTTAATTATCTGATTTGAAGGCTATGGTGTTGAGTCTTACATTTTCCATAGCCACCTTTTAGTCAGATGATTATTTTTAAGGTATGTTTTCTGTTTGGGTATTTTCCTGATGGGTTTTTTTATGCAGTTCTGATTTTGCCACGTCACTGTATTAGTTTCCACCAACAGAGCTTCACATACAAATACTGTTGCGCTCACATAGTACTGAATTAATACCACTTGTTTTGCCTCTTAATCTACGACATATCAATATTGTCATTTGAGGACTCCTGGTATAATTTCATATGTATCTGAGCTTTAATTTAACTAGCTAGCACATCAGTATATCCTTAAATTTCAGTATCACTAACAGCACAGCCCAGGTAGTTTTTCACAGAGACTATTCACTGTCTGTCAGGGCTGGATACAGATACAGGCAGTAAACCCATGTTTTGCAATTTCTTGTGCATGAAAAATTATGCTGGATAGGTCACATACACTTACTTTTTTATGAGTTTTGTTGCCTAACTTCCTCTTTCTGAGTTCTCTTATTTTCAGCTGTCCTAAAAATGCTGACTATTTGATAATTATAATTTTATTTAGGAAAAAATCATGCCATCTTACATGTAAGAGTGTTTTTCTGATCAAAATTTGATATCGAATATGCAAATCATAGGGTAGAAGGAAAAAAAATGAAGACCTGCAAAACCAGCTATGTTGTTGTCCTAACTATCCTTGAATCACTACAGTAAGAACATTGAATGCTCTAATCTTCTTAACAGAGATCTTCATATATTATTCTAAAACAATCTTACGAAAATTGCAAGATGACAAATATTTAACTTATCATTATAACTTTAAAATACATTATTGCTATATTGTTTGACTGTGATTTGTAAGTCCTCTCAATTAATTTTCTTAAAATATTACTAAACAGCACAGTGCATTTAACAGTATTGAAGACTGAAAGAAGTATTCCTTCATTTTTTCCCCAATCTGTTTAAAGTCTGGAAAGTATTAACAGCATAAGGGAAGTTATACAGATGGATTTTCAAAGACTTCAACAAGAAAAGACTAAGTCATCCATGATTTATCAAAGGGATAAGTGGATTTCCTTGATTAAATTTTGAAAGACAAAATCTGGATATATAGTATTTAACTGAAACTTTGATTTTGAAGGAACAATTTTCCTACTGTTACACTGATGAAATATTCTTAAACTCTAAATCAATGTCTATTATTTTTTATCTTTGACATTATCTTCCCACAACAGGTAACTGCTATCAGAGTGAAATAAAGACGAAGTCTTTTTATTAAATGCTTGCACTTCTCAGTTTACCACAAGATTTTGCATTTATCACCTATGTTACGGAATCTTCATGGGTCATCATAGTTGTATAAAGAAATACATATTTAAGTATTTTAAGACGTTGGATATGTAAGAATTCCTCTAATTTTGAATTATTTGCTTCTGCTTCTTAAAAAAAAATCTTCCTGCTATGGAGTATTGACATTCTCAGAATTGCACATGACACTGTTTTGACTCAACCAGAGGATAAAAATATTTGCCATTGTTCCATAAGGTAAAATTTCTGAGTTGAGCATCAGATCATACTCAGTTTTTTGCTACTGTCCTATATTGCAAGAATGGCTAATCTGCTCTATGCTTTCTCTTCAACCTGGAATACTCAGCTGTTTTGCTAATTCTAAAAAGTCATGGCTAGTTCCAACAAATTTTGTTAGCTAAGGCTCTAATGGTTTTGTTGGGGAAGGTTTTGTTTAGTCGTAGTTTAATTTGCCAAATAATTTGAGTTTCTATTTTGTAGAACATTTTGATTATGGGAAAGTAAGTGATTTTTATTTTTTATCTTTTTGTGAGTTTGCAGAAACTGAAGAAATAGAAAGCTCATCCTAGTTCACACAAATTAAGAGCAGGATTGACTCATTAGAAAGCTTAAAAAAAATGCTTGCAGAATAATTTGTCAAGAGGGCAGCAACCATCAGTTTGCTTATGAGTTAGAATCAGAGAGATGGGATTTTGTTTTTTTAGTATATTATGAGACATTAAGGTGGATGAAGAGGGTGGCTATAGCACTAACAAGGGACAAATCAAAAATGGCATAGGCCATGGAGGTGGATGGATGTTGTAACCATGAGATTAGCATCATTTTAAGCCTGGATCTTCACAGAAAATATTTCCTAACAGAGCTGCTTGAGAGGTTACAGGTCCTGAATATGCAACTGAAGACAACAATAGACCTCAAATATAGTTTTAGGGATGTGATAGAAAGCTGAGATGGTTTGCTTATATCTAGAATACAAAAGGGCCCAGAAAGAAAATCTTTATAGAAGGAAGAGGACCACTGGCATCATGTATCTTTGAGGAAAATGCCTGGCTATGTGTAAAAGAGCCCAAGCACTGGAGCAGTCTCATTCTGTCAAGGAAAAATGTCAGCAGCATGATATAATGGTATAGCAAGAATCACAGGATCATAGAATATCCTGAGTTGAAAGAGATTCACAAGGATCACAGAATCACAGAATATATCAAGTTGGAAGCGGCTCACAAAGACCTTAGCCCTGCACAGGACAATCCCTTCCCATGACTGGCTGGTGATGCTTTGTCTGATGCCTCCAAGGACTCAGTTGGCCCTCCTGGCTGTCAGGGCACTGCTGACTCATATTCAGCTTGCCATTGGCCAGGACCACCCAGTCTCTTTCCACAGCTGCTGCTTTCCAGCCTCTCGTTCCCCAGTCTGTACATAGATCCGGGGTTGCCCCATCCCAAATGCACTTGTCTTTGTTAAACTTCTCATGGTTGATGATTCCACAGCTATGTAATTTTTCTGTGTCTCTCTGCAGAGCCTCTCTGCCTTTGAAGGAGAATGAAGAAAAGAACTAGTCTACAGTGAGCAGATAACAGGATAATAAGCATCTTCAGAGACAGTGTCCAGAACCAATAGGAGAGTGCTCTGGAGACAGTGAAAGGCAGGATGAAGTGCCAGAATTAAAATGAACAAAAGAATACCAAAGAGAAATAGGTGAGTCTGTTGTTAGCACCAGAGCATCAGCAGAGCCTCATGACTGAGAGGAGTAAGTAGGAATGCTACCAAAGTGAATCAAAAAGGTGCTGTCTACTAGAGAGCAAGAGCACATTAGATAAGCTCAGGACTAAAGAGTAAGCTGACTTAAAGGGATAAAAGGCCACTGGCTAGTCTTCACATCAGAGCAGGCAGCCAGGTTCTTGCCATAGACAGCAAACTGTTTAATCTGATGGGGAAACCTAGTCCAAAAATGCAAGACTTGTGGGTTATTCCTGTCCAGAAAAACAGATTAAAAGAATTCAGGAGTTCGAAGATCAGTAAGATATTTCTTGATGATTATTGTATATTCAAATATTACATTCACCAGTACACTACCTTTTCATGAAGTTTAACATTAGTTTTCCAAGAGGATATAAGCCAGGTAATTGTCAGAGAAAGCTGAGAGTCTCAGATAACCTCTACTCCCTGTAAAACACCATGGCCACTTGAAACTATCTATGTGCTGTCATTGCATGACTTTATATGAAAGATTCAGCTGTGAGTTAAGGAATACACAAGAATATACATATTCTGTCTGGGAATTCAGATCTGAGTTGATGGAAACAACTGAAAGGTTTGTCTTATGTTTGCAAAGAGACTGAAATTCTTGGAAGATTGTGAAACCAAACAAAGGAGAGAGAGGTCAAAATCACAAAATATTCTGAGTTGAAAGAGACCCACGAGGATCATTGCATCCAACTCTTAATGGTTCGTATTGCTGGAAAAGTGAGAAAAATGGGGAAAGGTATAGTTAAGTGGAGTGAAAGTATTCATAAAGTCAGAACAGAGAAATGAGAGAGGTGGTTGTGCTGTGTATCTGTTAAGTAACTGATGGAATAAACAGATGCACAGTGGCAGCCGGAATAAAATGAAATCTTTTCTTATAAAGATTACCCCTAAGAAGGAAGAGAAAAACACTATTACAGACTATTACTATTACTGGATATGGATCTAGATAATAGTGAGAATAATACATACAAAGAAATGGCATATATTTATAGAGAGAAGAAATTTCAGCTTCTCAAATACATGCCAGGGGTAAAACAAAAATCACAACCCCCCTGCCCAAACCATATACAGCACCAAACATCTGAGATCTGGGACATTATATTTAGGGAACCTTTTGACATATAGTCAGCAAAACAGCAATGCTATTTTAGATTTGAATTTCATGACCACGAAAACCAGAATAAATGCTCATAGCAAATAATCATGGATTGATGTTGTGGGGTGAAAACGAAAGTAAAACTGGTCTTTTTTCCAATTGCGTGGGAGCCTGTGCGCAGGGCTGGCGGCGGCGGTGGCTGGGCGGCCCCCACGGAGGAGCGGGGGCTGCGCTGGGATGGGCTGTGCGGCCGCACCGCCGCCACCCGCGCCGCTGCCCTGGATGCCTCGGCCGGGCCACGCGGCGCTGCGCCCGCACCGCGACTGCCCCCGCCACCTCCACCAGAGATGAAGGAGGCGGCGGTGGGGTAANTCCTGAGGGGCGGATTTCTTCCTCGGGTTTCGTTTTTTTTCCCTTGTGTTTTTTTTTCTTTTCCCCGGGGGCGGGTGGACTGGCAATTATCTGCGGCTATTGCCCGGGTTTAAAGACCACATCTCTTCCATCAGCACTGAAATCCCTTCCTGGGGGGCTAGAGGGAGGGGGAGGGGGGCTCGTGGTTTCTAACTGTTTTGAGTGTTTTTCTTCAGAAAAGCCGAGTGGAGGCTCGCGCTGCTGTGGGTTCTCAGATCGGTCACGGGCCTTCTCTAATTATCCCCGCGTCTCTTCGGGAGCCCCAGAGAGAGACCAGCACTATTCCAGAGCGTTCTCACCCCAACACGGGCCCTGGGAAGCTTAATTTGTCTGGTTTTTTGCACTTTATTGTCGGATTTTCAGTGTGTGTGAAATAAACTGTGATATTTGTGTGTTTTCTTTCTTTTTGTGTGTGTGTGTGACTTCTCTCGGACATCTCTTGTCAGAATTGCTATTTTAAGTGATAAAACCACAACAATTGAGTAAATGTGAAAGATTTTGATTTTTTAACTGAAATACAGAAAAATTAGGACAAAACAGTGTATGACTTTTTAAATGTAAATGTAAAGAAACAGAGGAAGTTAGTTTGTAAGGCTGATGGGAATTAAACTAGGAAGGTAGTAGAATCATTTTAGGTCTGCAGTGTGATACTTGGAGTTTTTACTAAGAGCAATGAAATACCAAGGAACTACAATTCACCTGGAAAAAATATAGAAAAGGAATGCATTAGCAAAAAAAAAATTTTTTTTTTTTTTGTTAAAATGTACAAAAAAGGAAATGTAAAAGAAACTGAGATGGAATTTGAAAATTAAAATAGATTGCTATTAGTGAGGGTGTTTGGGCACTACAACAGGCTTTCCAGGGAAGTGGTCAAGCCTGACAGAGTTCAAGAGGTGTTTGGATGATACTCTCAGACACATGGTGTGACTCTTGGGGGATAGTCCTGTGCGGGCCTAGGAGCTGGTCTCAATGATCCTTGTGGCTCCCTTCCAACTTGGCATATTCTGTGATTCTGTGTAGGGAGATGGAACAAACCTCTCATGCCTTTGGTTTTGCTTTAAGTATCTTCTGCAGAGCAAGTTTGGAGGCCAAGACTCTGAGCCAGATGGTCTCTTCAAACTCTCCCTCTCTTTTCTACTCAATTTCTATACTTTCTGTCTGGCAACATGAGGAGGAAAATAGTGAAAAATCAATTCTAACGTTAGCTAGCTTTTGTCTCTGTGTCTGGCCCCATTAAGTCAGCCTGCAGACATGAATATACCAACTTTGAACAATATTTCTAGCAGTATTGCCAGGAAATACTGTGCTGTTTAGGGACAAAGAGTTCATTCTGAAACTAACGAATCCCCTAAGTATTCAGCAGAATTGTCTGCATGATACCAATGGCTCAGGTATACAGCAAGGCAGCTGCATGACTTTGTCACCATCTCCTTCCTTCAGGAAGTTCCAAAAGGCCCATCCAAGGCACATTTTGTATGCACAAAAGTCTCACAAAGATGAGTCTTATGACTTACCTTTTTCAGTATTTACAGTAGGTTTGTCAAGGAAGTAGATATTACATGCTCATTTGTACACCAACAAGTGTCCATCATAGCATCAGTAGAATGAGGGTCTTGCCTACCTGCTGCAACTCTAAAAAGGGATAATTTTTTACCAACACAGAATTCAGCCCAATATTACGAAGTAAAGTTTGTCTTTGCAACAATCAACAGGGAAACTTTGAAAAGTTAGCAGTTTTGAGTGCTTCCACAGAATACTGAAACCAGGCATAATTCCACTTGATTAGTGATTCGAAATAAACAAGTGGCCAGAAACACTATTATTTAATTTTTGATTGACAAGAGGACTGTGTATCTTCTGTTTTCTGAAATAAGCACATCATATCTGTTACTTATCAACTGGGAAACTGCATCCTAAAGCTCCTGTAAATTTATGCATATATATATCATTTTTTCTCACAGTTAGAGTGATCAGGAGCATAACATCAATTTTCTAGAATTAATACTGTTTCCACATACAATCTGGATGCACCATATGATCATAATTCTCTTCATTAGTAGACAAAGCCGTAGCTGCTAGAATGGATTTATTTCAAGTGCCCTTCTGTATTTCACCAAAGGTATTCAATAAGATAGGTATTTTTCAGTTTATAGTGAAATTAGTTCTACCTGAGATAGGCTTTTCTGAGTGGACACAGGCCTGATAGAGCCCCAGAAAACACAGTAGGAAAAAATTTATGAACAATATAGGTAGGTATTAAGAGAATGTCTCACTCTGCCTTGGAGAGTTTAAGGAAAGACACTCTAATTAATAACACAACACTACACTCCCTAGTTTCTATTTTTGTAGACTCAGCAATTTGCTTAACTGTACTGGCGAATTTGTTACTGTAATTATCACGCCTATTTAAACAAATGCTGGATAAAGACCTATTGTAAAACTATAGTTCAAAATGACATCTGCTGTTCTGTGATATGTTTTATCCTTAACACAAATTCTAACATTAAAACTGCATTTTGAGCTGTAATGTAACCAGACAGCACAGATCAGCAAGATCGTCTTCATTAGTGACTGTATCTTTGATTAGTCTCATCAGTGAAAGAATTGGTTGTGACCGACATTTACAAGTCAATAAAGGCATTATAGATAATAGAACAAATAAAAATAAAAACATTCTTCTATCATTGTGCCTAAACAGATAGCAAATAAATTTGAGATAAAAAGTCACATTTAAAAAATTTATTGACTTGCTTTGGGGAATAGATGCACTGGTAATTACTCCAGACAAATTCCACCTCACCTCGAATCTACCATCTCTATACATATTTGAGACTGTGTATAGCAGGAAACTCTCATACTAAGTGGAAGTGTTTAAACACAAATCGACCTGAACAACTTAGAAAGTGCTTTCACTGCAAAGTATTTTCCACTGTTTTATGCATATTTGTCAGTTTATTTTAATTTATTATCATTAACACCCCTTTATGGACCATCTCATAGGCAATGGATAATGATGTACTATGACGACAAAAGTCACGCCTTAAGGTTGACAGCTGATGTCTCCAATATCTTGCTTCCCAGAATACTTAGAGAGTTACTCAAATCTCCTGGGTCGAGGTTTGATGTCTTAGTATTTGTTTCTCACTCAATTTCAGACAGATCTCCTCCACAAAGAAACTGAATTTTATTAATAATATTTTTACAGGACTTCTGTGAGCTTCCATTTTAGTTCATGGTTGAAAATGGTTATAAAAAAAAAACAAACACCCTTAATAATTCCCCTCCATCTTTTGTCAACAGCTGAATGCAATTGAGATTTTTCTATGCTTGTGAATTTGAGTATTTTAATTCTGATAATATTCTCTGGTTTAGGACTACAGCAGTTCTTTTGGCTTTCATTCTTTACATGATATAAAGGAAAGTTTCCAGGAGATTTTAGCATATTTCATATGGGCCCCGACTTGTACACATTTTACAGTCTCAGTAAGAAAATGTATTTGCTTCTCTCATACTACTGAGCCATGACACTTTCTTATTTATTCTACTCCTATCATTGGATAGTACTTATTGAAAAAGAAAAAAACCAATATAGAATTTAAAATATATAAATTCTGCACATGTTAATTGTTTGCCATAAAATCCAGGCTTGCTGACAAAGGTTTAGTAATATTCATGTCCAGGATTCTTTACTGGAATAAATATGTCGTGGTTTTACCACTAAAAAACGTGGTACTGACAAGAGATGTCCGAGAGAAGCCACACACACCCAAAAAGAAAAACACACAAGTAACACAGTTTATTTCACACACACAGAAACCCGACAATAAAGTGCAAAACCAGACAAATTAAGCTTTCCCAAAGCCCATGTTGGGATGGGAACGCTCTGGAATAGTGCTAGTCTCTCTGTTGGGGGCTCCGGAAGAGACGCCGGGATAATTAGAGAAGGCCCGCAACCGACCTGAGGACCTACAGCAGCACGAGCCTCCGCTCGGCTTTTCTGAAGAAAAACACTCAGATAGTTAGAAATCGCGAGCCCCCCCTCCCCCTCCCTTCCCCAACCCCGGGAAGGGATTTCGGTGCTGATGGAAAGATGTGGCCTTTAGACCGGGCTATGGCCGCAGAAATCGTTAATCTGCCCGCCCAGGAAAATACCACAAGAAGAAATGCGACCCCCCAGGAAGTGGTCCACCCCCTGGAAATCATGAGAAAACGCAATCCCGAAAGAGCAGTCGATGTTACCGAGGCCAATTCCAGAGCCGAAAAGAGAGAGATGGTGTCCACTCTCCCCCTTTTATAGGGGATCCCGCTTTGTGCATGCGCAGATGGCCCCCAGGGGGCCGGCTTTCCTCTGATTGGACAATCAGCTCCCAGGCCCTGCTCCCCGCTTGCTCCCGATGCCGGCCCCACAGGCCGGAAGTGCATATCCGGTGATGGTGGCCACCGCGCCACCCGTGCTGGGCTGGGCGAACGGCGGCTCCCCGTGCCGAGCCTGCTGCACGCCCATGGCCGCGGCGCCATGTGGCCACGGCACCATGCTGTCGTGGTGCCATGCAGTCGTGGTGCGGCCCTGGCCCCGGCGCAGCCTTGCGCGCCCACGCCCACAGCCAGCGGGGAATTGGGGGGGGGCGGGGGGGAGGGTTTTATTTTCTAACCCACAACAAAATATTTTGTATTAAATGAAAATTTCTGAGTGGGTTTTCCCTGCAAACCTCTTGCTCCTGTATTGCTAATGCTCACTTGAAGCCATCTGAATTAATCTCAAGCGCAGCAGAACCTTCTGTAATGCTATGTGAAGAATTTGTCATGGTGACATTCTTGATTCTTTATGACAGTTGAATGACACACAGCATTGCTAATTCACAAAGTAATGCTGGGCACTTTCATGCAGTGTGACTTTTCATCTTCCCCACAATTGCTTGCTCACATATTTTGTTCCATATTAAGTTACTCATATGCATAACTGATAAAATCTCTTTTCTGCATTCACATGTGTCTGTAAGACTTAGTTATTATCCTGTTTGGAATTAAGTCTGGACTCCTCTCTTACAATTAAACAATTATTCTGACATTTTATAACTCCCTACATTAGGTGCAAAGGAACACATTAGAAAAATTGCTCTAACCTACATTAAGGGAACTTTTCTAATTTCCATTCCATTACCCTTATAATCCGGATGAAAGATAGATGTCTTGGTCTGCATCCAAGTAAAGCAGAGGAGTGGATTGCTGGCAGGTATATGATGGCGTATATATGACAGAATCAATACACTTTACTAATATTTCTCTTAGTTTGATTTTCTGAATGTAAAGTTCTGGCCATTTTTAGCACATGATGCAAGATGCATTTTTTAATTTCTTTACTAAGTGTGGTGTCTAGGACCTCCATGTTGACTAATCTTTAAATATAACCCTTTGTAATGCAGCTTTATATGTCTCTCAGATATTCCAGTTATTAAGATTAATGATGGGAGCTGGTCAGCAGTGTTCTAAGTGAGCCTTTTAGACTAATAAAGGAAAAAGGGATTTTTGTTAATAAGGTGCAAGCAAAGAGCTTCAAAGAGTCTTACTTGACCAATCAAAGGCTAGAAAATATCAAGTCATGGGCAGACACTTCAAATAAAAATGGGTTGGATTTAGAACATTCACTATGAACTAGTCATAGACCAGCTACAGAGCTCTCACTCGGATTGCCTAGCTGGTTTTCAATGACAGCACCCTGAGAAAAATCACAGTGTGTGGCTTCAGTAGCCTCCAGTTTGCAGAGGAAGTCTCTGCTAGGTACCGTAACAGCAGCAATTTGCAACAAATGATGTGTCTGTTACAAATTCCTTTCTCTTCAGCACATGGAAAACCAGTAGTTTACCTTGTGGCAGAGCAATGGGCTCATTGCTGAGTGAGGAGGTTTTATATATAAACTGGAGGGTCTCTGAAGCAGTGGAATATAGGCTTGACTAGAGGTATCAATGTACTCTGGGACTAAGAAGCTTTTTCCGTCTCTCAGTTTTGCAGTGCAAAAGGAGTCCTGATGGCACGTCAGGACAAACTCATGTTTATATGTGCTACTCCTTTATCTCCATTCTCCCCTTTCATGTCTACTCTTCTTTGGGAGAGGAATATTATACAGGGGACATTTCAATCCACTTCTTAGTCAGTTTTTGCACCCCAGTGAGTGAGACAACACCTAAGTTTTGTCAAACTAGAGTTTAAATTGAGGTTTTACAGTGCATGTTACTGTAATCTATCCCTAATATATTTGTATTTTGTTGTTTTTTGTTTTTTGTTTTTTTCAGCTAATCACCTAATCCAGCCACCCATATGGAGAAAAAAATGCCAACAGGATCTAAATCAAGGTATAAAATGTCTGGTCACAGTGGGGACTATGATACCACTTGAGAACATCTCACATATCTGGGCATTGGGAGTCTCAGCAGAGCATACTCCAGCTGCACTGTGTTACACTGAGATACAAATCCCAGAATTGCTGCCCTGTCTCTGCGATGACTGCCTTAGCATTTGTACTTGACAGAGATTTCTGATCAACTAAAAATCAGCTATCACAAAACACATGGCTCCCACAGATGGTTTAGTAAGGACAAAGTATTTTCTTTCTCCTAGAGTTTCCACCAATCCCACCAAGGATGTGTGTGACAGTTGCAGTTGTGATGTAGTGATGCAGTTGCAGTTGAGATACTTTTTAGTGGTTACTATATTTCCATTGTTGGCACCAGTCCCTATTCTGCTGCCACATGTAACTTTTCAGTGCCTCCCTTTGTACAGTGTAGAGTTCATCGAAGACAAAATCATATTGTCATGAAAGAATAATGTCCTCATGGCACACGGTACTCTCTAATTTATTTCTGTTCTCTATGAGTAATTCCCATAAAGGGAATTTTCTGATGTTCTGTATTTGTAAAATAGGCTTCTCATGACAGTTTTGAACCCATGTAGTCAATTCAGTTGATTATGTCTCTATTAAAAATAGTCATACACCAGTGACAGTCTTGAATGACAACAGAAGCTATTTAAACCCAACAGTATAATGCTAATAGGTAAAACACTACTTGTGGCCGCGTATGAACATCTTGAATGAAATCCTCAGACTTTCACTGTACAAGATGTATTAGGGGAATGGGCATGAAGTTCTCCTTTAGAAATCTCCCAGGCATGAGGCACACCTTTGCAAGGCAGGTACCTTGATAAACAGAAGTGATAAACAGAGGTGCTTTGACTCTGCTTTGCTGGTTGGTAGCCTAACGCTTACAGAAGCACAGGCTGATGATTGCTGCAGCATTTGCCCCATACAAGCATTGGCCATTTCCCTTTGGCCATTTCCCAAATGCCCATCCCAAATGCCAACAGTGAGCAGAAGAGAGGGAATACAGGCACTTCTCTTTCTGTTGAACTGTCACAATTTTCCCTTACATTATGGTGATCTTTCTGGGCAAAATAATCCAACTTTATATGGGCAATTTGACCAGGATATATATAAAGTATATATATTGTAATATACCTACCTGCAGTTCTCCCTGCAATATCAGTCTTTAAGGGAGAAAAGATGCTACCGAAAAAAAGGGTAGGACTCTGAACAGCTTTAATTTGACAGCTCCCTTGTTACCACTGGAACAACAACGATTTATGCTGGCTGAGAACATAGGGGACTGAATTCTTTCTTGCATAACTAACAAAAGATTTTCCTCTTAATCTAATTGCTTCTTCACACTTAACTCTCCCTTTGCTCTAGACCTTCTGCTTTGAGTGGGTTTTAAGGCTTATTGCAGATAAAATGCAATTGCACAGATTGCATGTTAAACGGAAAAGTTGATGTCAAGTACCAAGCAATCACTCATGAAAAGCTACTGCTCTGATTCCTGAATATAAGCTAAGGGACCAGCCATACTTTTGGACCCATGCCTCACAGCCGCTAAGTATCTGTGAAACCCACTGAAACATGATGAGTCAACAGTAACTTCCAGGATCTAGCCTTTATTTCCAAAATAGCTGTTTAAGGGGATGTCATCTTTTTATTCCAAGACACTTTTCAATGTTGAAGAAAGCCATAGTTCAGTGACATTCTCTGAATTACTAGTTTTCTATTTAATTTTGGCTCTTGGAAAATGTTTTAGACAAAACTCCTGTGCATGTTTTATCTGAATTAAATGAAAGGAAACATACCTCATATTTAAAGGAAATTCCCCAACCTCTGTTTGAGGGTACTGTCTGATACTGTAATATGGTTCAATACTTCTAATATCAGTACAGTATGAAGTGATAAGCCATTTCCTCCATTTTTTAACATTTTTTTTAATACATTTATTACTTAAAAAGTCACTACCTACAATATTCATTTGTATAGATCCATTCTCCTTTTTTTGGTCACATAAAAAAGATAGAATAATCCAGGCAAGGTTTTTATTTTTTTTTCATTTTTTTAGAAATTGGAACATACCTTTACTTCTTTTGACTTACTAATTTAAAAGCATGAGAGAATTTATCACAGACCACTCCTATAACATATCATTATGCTTAAATCCACTTTTGCCATTATTTATTCATTAATGGGTGCAATGGTTGTGCATCCAGTACTTGGAATTTCTGCTCACTTCTCATTTTCAGCAATGACTTCTTTCTGAACATTTTCACAGTGTAGAATTATCCAGCATAAAAAACCCTTTCCAATATTTGTCCAGCAGTTGCTGCAGTCTATCATCACAGCATATGCAAACTATTACATTTTAAAATGTTTATAGTCACAAGTGGTCTAGATATGTGCTTCTCAAGCAGTGTCTAAACCATAGTGAGGCTCTGTGTCCTGAAATCCTTGTGGTTGCCACAAATATTTAAAAATGCAGTGTGTGTGGTATACCTATTGGCTTAATCGTTTTGCTGAAACACACCAAGAACTGTAATGGTTCCTCTTAATTCTTTTTCTTCTAAAAAACCAAATTATTCTCTAAGATTAGACTTTTGCCATGTTTATTGTTATAAACCTGAATAACTGACAACTTTTTTTTTTTTTTTGATTGCTTATTTTTAGTTTTGCCAATAGTCTGACACACCCGAGACTGCTGTAAGGCATGTGATACACACTGACTGGGCAACAAGTGATTTTTCTTGTTGTTCATCTGGATGCTTTACTAACTAAAACATTTGTTAAAACTTACATGTCACCCACACTTTGCCATTCAGATTTCTATTTACTTTTTGTCACTTACCCCCCACCCTTCCACTTTAGGCCCTGTCACCTTTAGTTACCCAACTCATCTGTCAGAGGGCTGCAGTTTCTACCTTTTTTTGTCAAAGCTTGCCCACAGCTTCTCTCTGAAAGCAAGCTTATTGGAAACTAAGCCAGTATTTTATACAAACATCCACATCAGAGGCGTTCCTTGAAGGTTGCTGCCCAAGGACTAGAGCAGCTGATCAGCCAGCTGGCCATGGCTGGTTGTACTGAGGCAAGGGTTTTCAGAAGTGCCCTAGAGCTGGACACTCAGATGCCAATTAAAATGAATGTTTGCTTTTTTTTGCCTTTGAAGCTCCAGTTTACCTGATTTATTTAACCAACCTGCTATAGTTGACCCTATCTTCAAGCAGAGGACTCTCTGGACTAGATGATTTCCACAAGTGCCTTCCAAACCCAATGATTTTTTAAATTCTGTGTGATGTTCTGTGTGATTTAGTTGTATCTGTCACAGTCTTCTTGTCTTTTTCAGTTCGAACTTTGGGTTTTACGCAGATTGTCAGAACACAAGCAGAGGATCACAGGCCTCATATCCTGTATTCATGATGTGTGAAGTTTTTCAGGACCTTTTGTTCATTTTTTTGTTTGTTAAGGGAAAGAAAAGACTTTCTGGACTGTATGTACTTGACTCTTCCCTCTTTTGGGTCATCTTCCCTCAAGTCTAGTAAAATAGGCAAGGTATCGTAGAGTATCTCAGGTTGGAAGGGACCCATAAGGATCACCAAGTCCAGCTCCCTGCTAATTTCATGACTACCTAAACCATGTGACTAAGGAGTCCTAATAAACTGTTCGGAGGCAAAGAACATTCTAATAGAAGGTGAAATTGTTAAGGAGAGGAAATGCCATTCTGAGACTCCTCCCATAACTCTGTGTTTAGATCTCACATCTGCTCCCAAAAGCACTTCAAGTGCCACCAGGCTTCTGAGATACTGACAAGACCTTATGTGCAATGGGTAGTTTTTTAAAATATTAGAATATTGTGGACACCAACAGGCCCACTGGGATAGCTGAGGCTGGGATGACAGTTGGGGTCATCTCCCTGCAGCAAGCTGCCCTCTATCATGGCATGAAGGTCGGAGCTACTAGTCAAGATCTCTTTATGCTATAAGGTTGAAGCTTTAAAAAGCTAAATAAAAGGCAGAGAAAGTGGGACAGGTAATCAGGTGTTGATAACCTCAAAAACTGAGAAATCTGGCTGCATAGGGGGGCTGGTGTGCAAAGCAAGCCAGTAGCTAAACAAGGCAAACAAGCTCATTACTGCCTTACCGCTTAATTTAATTGAGTCAAAACAATCTCCCTGCAGTCTGGGGCTGCCTCTACCAACAGCCCATTTTCATAACACACAGAAAGATCTCCTTCCTGGTCCTTCTATGTGCTCCTTGACAGGTGGGCAGGTGGTGCAAGAGGCTTTACTGAATTTCCCCGAGAAAGGAAAAGGGAACAAGAAGGGCTAGGGACAACATGAACAGGTTGGGCAATGTTAAGGTGCTTGTCAGGTGTGTTAGGTTTAGCAGAAAACTGTTATGGATCCCAGAACCGTTGTGTAGGTCTCTTGGCAGAGGAGATGCTGGAAAGGGAGAAACTGGAAGAGTTGACCGAGTCCAGGTTAAGCTGCAGGCAATGTGAACAATTTATTTCTTCTTTTCACATTCAAAATCTAATTTCTCTGACTAGCAAGTCTTCACTTCTCTATCTCCTGGACAGAGTAAAACTACATTTGTTACCTATCTCTGAACAAGTGAGATCTGTGTTGGAAACTGGTTCATGCAGGGCATTCTTCCCATTAGGGTAACTAATCTCTGGAGCAGGCAGGGTGGTCCAGGAGGAGTCTGTCATAGCCTGGATTGTAGGTTTGAGACATACACTCTGCACTTGCCATTACATCATGGTATTATTCATACAAGGCAGTAATCCTCCTCAGAGTATAATTATGCACAGTCTGCTGAGCTCCCAAAACATAATTACCTCTCTGTAGCTGGTTTATGCTCACAGGCTAAGCCAGGGCACGACTCTCCCTTTCAGGACCCGGGTGCTCTATATTCTACCAGGAATATTTTTTTGTTCCTTCTTGACAGGTAAACAGGGGCAGTGAAAAATAAGCATCTTCCTGACACAGGCATCAGCTATACCAAGATGACTATAGTGCAGAACTGAGTAGTATGATACTTCTGCCCTGTACAGGCTTCATAAACTGCAAAAAATATGCCATGGTTTGAAATGCAGAAAAAGACGCCCACATAGATTTCACTGGCCTCATCAAATGAGAAATGGGTCTTGGGCTTTTTCAGGGACATCAGACAGCTTTTGTTTTCCAGATTATGGGGTATAAAGCACTGGCTGCAGTGCCTAAGAAAAACATATTGGTAAATTCCATGCCGGCAATCTAAAAGGTTTCTGAAAAATAACAAGTACTCTTATTGATTGTTTTGTGGTAACTTCATCTCTCCTGCTGCTTATCTCTGCTCCTGAACTCTAGCTTTTCTATTTAGCTGCCAAAGGAAGGTCGTCTGTCAAGTTTCTAAGCAAACACAGGTAATTTTGAAGGATTTTTTTGGAATATTTTCTAATAAGTTGTCCCCCTGTGCATACACTGTTCTCGGCTATGGGCCTAGAAAATCCAGCATGTTTCCAAGGAGATTTGAGCTCTGCTGAGTGCCATATATTACATTAGACTCAAAGAAAGTAATTTTTTTGGAACAGTTTAGATACAGGAACGGGCAAATTGCCACACTAACAGGTTCTCTGTCTCTGAAGGGAGGCAAATAAAATATTCACTCAGCCTTTGATGAGCTTCCTATTCTCCATCATTGTATAAAGCTTTCAGTGAAGAGAATCTGCATGGTGCTGGGTTGTAGCTGCTCA
>VYZS01016288.1:2947-17214 GCA_013400695.1 Neodrepanis coruscans
TGGATCTGCAGAGCAAAAGAGTGACTTTTAAGGATCTTATTGACAGCCACCCCTTACACATTTCAGGGGCTGGGGCGGGGCCATCTCAGACCAGCTTTAGACTAGTCCCATGAACCAAGCATCCAGTAGGGGTTGAGGTAAATAGTCTGGTTTAGTTTAGTCCATAAAACAATCTAGATCAACCTGTGTTGTGAACCAAAATATTGTAAATGGGGAACAACAGAAATTCAATTCAGCAGTGTAATCCTGAGCCAACGCTAACACAGATTTACCTGAAGTTGCAATATGACTCTGATGCCATATATAAAAAGTTTTGTAAATTCAGTATATAATTGTAAATCCAGGATATAATTCTCTCAAACAAACAACAACAAAAAAGAAAGGGATAGAATGAGGCCACGAGCACTGTTGCTTAGAAGACCACTTTTGTCTACAAGACATAGCAGTAATTCTCAAAAAATTGCTTTGTCATGCAGAACATAATGTACAAAACCCACAGCAAATCATCATACACAATTATTTCTAAACTGGACTTGCTTCTGCTCATACATACACAGAATGCTTTTGCAATACTTGTTTTTGCAAATGAAGCTTATTCAATACAATTAGGTAGCTGCGGGCATCTTTTTATGTGACTGAAGAAATTTCTTAATGAAGTGCAGCAATTAAAATGGGCCTATTATCAATGTCATTCTACTCCAAAGCTAGGGTCTTCACCCCCAGCTGTCCACATGGATTCGATAGATTTTATAGTCATCTTTTAAATAATGGATGCAACTACATTTTTAAAAAAAAAACAACAACAACAAAAAAAAGGAGACACAAAACCTACTGACCTGTATGCTGTTCTTCAATCCAAACTTGCAGATACATGAAGAGGAGTAGACCAGCTACTCCAAACAGCAGTACAGACACAAAGACTTGTCTTAGGTTCATGACCCTATCAGAGGGCTTCTTTTCAGCTTTCAGAAAGACTCATGGCTCACTTTTCTCAAGTTTTCAGCATGCCCGCATCTTCTTCGGTATCTCCCCCAGAGACACCAACCTGTAATAGTAAGACACAGAGGTTGTTCTCCTGTTAACATTTTTATTCTTCACCAGAGACTGTGTAAACAGCATACTTCATACAAGCCAGGAGTCTCATGAGCTATTATTTTCAATGCTTATATTTCTGCTCACAGTCTTGATGTTCTTTTTACCCTGGATTTAAGCAGAAGTGTTTCTCAAAGTGGCTGAAAATACAAGTCCACCTTCACACCACCAAACACCACCCACCTCCGTAACAGAAGGAGGTGATGAACCAAAAAAGACCATCAGGTGTCACACCAGTATACCACTCTGCCCACCAGCGATCACAGCGGAGAAGCTACAGCAAGAAGCTGGAGCCTCCCAGGTGGCTGTGTCACACTCCGAGTCTGCCAACCTCCTGTGATGGACAACCCAGCACTTCTGCTTCTGGATGGTACAATCATTTGCCCCTAAGAAAGCAGGCCTGCAGTCATGCTCACAACACAACAACTCTGCTTGCTTATACACCTACACAGTAACATTCTTCTGAATGTTCATCCAGGAATAGCTCACCCACATAAAAACTGCTTCAGGAAAAAAAATGGGGACCTTACTGACCAAGGAAGTCAGGAAACAGTGGTTTAATCAAATTACAGCCCCCAAAGGCTTTACCCTAAAAGGACTAGTGTTGATGGTTTTTTTCTTTAGCAGTAGCAGGTATCACATGCATTCATGATAGCACAGTATATNACAACTCTGCTTGCTTATACACCTACACAGTAACATTCTTCTGAATGTTCATCCAGGAATAGCTCACCCACATAAAAACTGCTTCAGGAAAAAAAATGGGGACCTTACTGACCAAGGAAGTCAGGAAACAGTGGTTTAATCAAATTACAGCCCCCAAAGGCTTTACCCTAAAAGGACTAGTGTTGATGGTTTTTTTCTTTAGCAGTAGCAGGGATCACATGCATTCATGATAGCACAGTCTATACAGCTGACCTTGCCCAAACACCATCACGGCTGAATGAAGCACTACNCTTTTTTTTTTTTTTTTTACTACTGAACACAGCCTAAAGCCAATTCACTCCACCATCATAGTCACTACAATTATCTATGTATCAAAAGTTTACATGCTGCTTACAACTACTTTAAGTAATTTAAATTTAATTTATATGAAACTATATTCTTTCTTTGCATGTTGGCTAAGTTTTAAGACTAGTTTTAAGCAAGAGTAACATTACTTTTATTTAAGACTGCCTATTTTATCACAGGTCAGACTCTAAATACATCAAACCCATTCAACCTCTGAAGTTATTCTGCTACTTTTTAAAATGTTACAGGCTTTTCAGCTTGAATAAGTAGTTTAATTTATTTAACACAGTGATTTGTAACCCACATATGAAAAAATTATAGTGACATTTAAAAAAAAGTCTGTGTCTGAGTCTTCTATCAGAACTTGAAAAATGGCTGCACAACACTGACAAATTTGCTGCTTTAGTATTAAAAAGCAATGGTAGTGGATAACTCTTTCAGGCATCCTGGGAAAGAAGAAATACCTGCAAATGTTCTTTAATCAAGATAAATGTTTTCTTGGCTGTGAAATGCCAACAAGCAATTACTTTCAACCTAAGTATTTTCAGAAGAGATCAGCCATATCCAGACAGAGGTTCAGCATCCCTACTTCAGCTGTGAGCCTTTCTTCACTTCTAGTCCTTGGCAATACGGCTGAACTGGTGGATAGCTTGGCCATCCTGCTGGATGGGATTCTTGCTACAGAGAAACTAATGCAGCCCAAGAAACTGTCGTGTCCCTCTTACCTATGCTGAACTAGATTCTTGCTTTTGCCCAACCTCACTTCCATCAACATTGGTGTATGGCCCCCAATATCCCAACTGTTTCAACTCAAGCTTTCACAGAAAATGTCATAGTGACCCATACACCCCAAAAATTCAAGTCCTTTTCGGTACTGGAGAGAGACTGCTACGTATTATTCTTATCCATCAAAGAGAAACAGTTCATCTGGCAGACAATAGCACTAGATGACACACACAGACATCTTTGCAGCAAAAATTCAGAAACTTCACAAGCCTGTTGTCATTCACTTCTGAGGCCAAATTGCTTAACATTTGTCAAATACTAAAGATTTGAAGAATCGACATTCCAGTGATATAAAATCCTTGCATTTTTCCCATTGTGTTTTGGGTTACAAGAGGCATATTCTTATACACAGCCAACACAAGCAACTGAAATAGCACAGACACCTAAAAACAGAGAACANATTCATGATAGCACAGTATATACAGCTGACCTTGCCCAAACACCATCACGGCTGAATGAAGCACTACAAGAGCTGAAAGGAGATGATCCAGATGCACTGTAAATTCAGGAGTATTTCCTAGCAATTTAACCTGCCAATAAGAAACTAGGGCAGTCTTGGTTTTGAGTAGATAGAAGTTCTTAAAAGGAAACAGGAGTTCAAAGTGCACTTTTTTTTTTTTTTTTTTACTACTGAACACAGCCTAAAGCCAATTCACTCCACCATCATAGTCACTACAATTATCTATGTATCAAAAGTTTACATGCTGCTTACAACTACTTTAAGTAATTTAAATTTAATTTATATGAAACTATATTCTTTCTTTGCATGTTGGCTAAGTTTTAAGACTAGTTTTAAGCAAGAGTAACATTACTTTTATTTAAGACTGCCTATTTTATCACAGGTCAGACTCTAAATACATCAAACCCATTCAACCTCTGAAGTTATTCTGCTACTTTTTAAAATGTTACAGGCTTTTCAGCTTGAATAAGTAGTTTAATTTATTTAACACAGTGATTTGTAACCCACATATGAAAAAATTATAGTGACATTTAAAAAAAAGTCTGTGTCTGAGTCTTCTATCAGAACTTGAAAAATGGCTGCACAACACTGACAAATTTGCTGCTTTAGTATTAAAAAGCAATGGTAGTGGATAACTCTTTCAGGCATCCTGGGAAAGAAGAAATACCTGCAAATGTTCTTTAATCAAGATAAATGTTTTCTTGGCTGTGAAATGCCAACAAGCAATTACTTTCAACCTAAGTATTTTCAGAAGAGATCAGCCATATCCAGACAGAGGTTCAGCATCCCTACTTCAGCTGTGAGCCTTTCTTCACTTCTAGTCCTTGGCAATACGGCTGAACTGGTGGATAGCTTGGCCATCCTGCTGGATGGGATTCTTGCTACAGAGAAACTAATGCAGCCCAAGAAACTGTCGTGTCCCTCTTACCTATGCTGAACTAGATTCTTGCTTTTGCCCAACCTCACTTCCATCAACATTGGTGTATGGCCCCCAATATCCCAACTGTTTCAACTCAAGCTTTCACAGAAAATGTCATAGTGACCCATACACCCCAAAAATTCAAGTCCTTTTCGGTACTGGAGAGAGACTGCTACGTATTATTCTTATCCATCAAAGAGAAACAGTTCATCTGGCAGACAATAGCACTAGATGACACACACAGACATCTTTGCAGCAAAAATTCAGAAACTTCACAAGCCTGTTGTCATTCACTTCTGAGGCCAAATTGCTTAACATTTGTCAAATACTAAAGATTTGAAGAATCGACATTCCAGTGATATAAAATCCTTGCATTTTTCCCATTGTGTTTTGGGTTACAAGAGGCATATTCTTATACACAGCCAACACAAGCAACTGAAATAGCACAGACACCTAAAAACAGAGAACAGTGAAACTCCAACTTTCGGCATGATTCCTCATTTCAGTACAACATCCACCTTTTTCTTCCTGGCAAGTAAATACACCTGTAGCTGAGGAGAGGTACCGCTGCTAGCTTCTTCCTGTTTTAGACCACACAACATCAGTAGCATTTGGCCACAGTATGTTTGCCCAACTTTAGATTTCCTTGCCACTGTCACCCTTGCCACCCTCATCATTACACAGTTCCAAAATCAAGGACATATAAAAGCAAAACATTAGATTGCCTTAAACTATTGAAATATATTACTTTAAAATTCCCCTTCACCTTTCTTAACTTTATCTGAAAAAAACCCAGCAGAATGCAGATCAAAAACCCACAGACACTATAAAGGTCAAAGCATTCATATTACTGTGGGATACCACAAATTCCCACCCACTCAGTATCTCCTCAGACACAACTGAATTAATGAAAGTAAAATGAGAAAAAGGACACAGAAAGCTCCTGCAACCCCACACGTGTGGTTTTCTTTTTTTTGTTTGTTTGGATTTTTAATTTTCTTTTTTATTCTATCCTTCCTTCCTTACCTCAAGAAGCATTACATTTTCTGATACCTTTACTGGAGATACCACAGCAAAAGAATGTTGCACTGCAGAATGTTCTGCGGGACACTGGCCAGGCAACTTTCAGCTCAGTCTGTGGAAGGAAGCAAGGATATCTTCTCACTTCAGTGCTCCCCCCTCTCCCTCACTTCTCATCTGTTAGCTTGTGTCCTACTTCACATGCAGGTGATCCTCCAGGATCATCTTTCCACTGTCCACATCTCAACTTTCTGTCTTCACAACTAGCACACGGCACAGCTCTTAACAATGCTTGCACAGTTCCTCATATCAGGCAGTGCTACTTCTCATTCTAGTTTATTCCTATGTTTTCTAGGAATAAACATACAATATTTTCCATTTTCTATCATCAGCAAATTATGCTGAGTATTATGGTTGGACGAAGTCAAAGGCCCTACAGAAACTTGGCATAAGTGAGTAAGCACAAGATGATCAGTGTTGCTTAGAATGTTTGTAAGAATTAAAAAAAGAACAACCCACCAATCAAACAAAAACATCCTCACCAATCCCCACCTCTCCCCCAAAAAATCCTAACCCAAAAATCACCCCAAACCAAAATTCCCAAAATGTAGCCCTTCTTGTCCATAGGAATCTACTGGGGAGATATCCAGAAGTCAGGCCCACTGACACTTAAATCCTACTGACATCTCAGCAACTTCTTCACCTGAGGAGCTGATTATAAGAACGCTGTGTTGAAGTGTAACTAAAGACACCATCTGGCCTGCACAACTTTTATCACTGGCAATAACAGAAGATTATTACCTACAGACATTGCAAATCAAGTTATGAGAATTTTGTTATAGTTCTCTAAGACACAAATAATGAAATTTTTTTTTTATGAAATACATAGGGATTTCTTTTCAAAGGAGACAGCTATTTTTATCAAAGTAAGCATCTTTCACTACCCACTAAAAATCCTGAACAATAAAGACCCTTTAAAAAAATAGAGCTTAAAAATTCAAAATTTCAACAGCAGTCAGGAAATTCCAAGCATCAACCTCACCAAAGGAATTTCCCATCCAACCAACTTGTACATATTTAACATTTCTCAATTTCACTCTCCCTTGTTACACAGCAGACCACAACATTGTTATAGCAATTGTTTTGTTATTAATGCATTTTATGATATAGACTATACTGTACAAAATTAATAACATGGCGAAGAAAATATGGCTTGCCTTTGGTTTTGCCATTTTAACCTATTAATGTCTCTAGCTCCTCATCATCCTTTCAATATATTTTCAGAGAAAATTCTAGTTTTAATGAAGCAATGGGTGTAAACAAGACTCATTCTAGTAAAGAGAGGCATACACTGGTTTCTGATTCCATTAAATCTTCCCATAGGAATTGTACTAGGTGTCTGAAAGAAACCCATAGCACCTGCATTGCCTCTAAGCACATGTACACAACCTACCTGGTCCTTCACCTCAACCATAAATCCCATTAAACTTAGGACCACATAGGTTTAATGCACACAGCAACTTGTCTCAGATACTTGTAGGATAATTTAAAGCTGCAGTTCTAAGCAAACAAAAGTTATGCTTCTGTTCATAACAGATAACTGCTGAGTTGTCCTATCCATGGGTATGCAGGTTGACACATCTGCATCACAGAAAGTTTTGGTTACTTACAGAGAACGGAGAAGACACTGAAAGTGTTGGAGTCTGGAACTTCACCAGTTCACTACCAGAATATTCAGTTTCAAGGATTTTGTTCTACAGGTGCCAGACATCTCCCTTCAAAAAGGAAAAAATATAATTATTCTTAGTAACAGTTCCCAGTCAGGACTGAGGGACCTCAGCGGACAAAGAAAAGTTTGGTATGCTTAATTCTTACCTGTCTGAAGCACTGCTGGAAGGCAGCAAGCCAGTCCCATATGGAAGTCATCTGGATTTTGGGAAGTTAAAATAGAAACAGGGCTCATGAGACAGCAACTTGACGGCTCTCAGTCTTCTAGCAGGACTGGAGGTGAGCTTTCTTTCCCTTCTTAGAACAGGGGAGATTAGAAAAAGGGCTGTGTCAAAGCAAGATCTTCCATTTTTCCGAGCTGGTGAAATCACACGGTCTTGTTTACGGACTGCAGCTAATCAAGGTGTTCTCAGCAAGCCAACAAGACTGGCAGCCTGCCCCAGTCATTCACTCTACTGCTAGAAAACGCACAGGTATTATCAGCCCATTTTTTATTTTGGAGACGTGACACGAATTCCCGATTCCCGGCGTGTGACGGAAGTGCGGAGGCGTGGGGGTGAGAGGAGTAAGCAGAAAAGTTGGTGTGCGGAGCGCAGCCTTGCGCGGTTCTGCAGGGGGGGGTCTCAGCGATCCCCTGAACTTCGGGGGACGAACCACAGCCACCTCGGCGGCCGCTCCCGGCGCTGGAGCTCCGTGCCACGGACACCGCCGTTCCCTAGGGCCGGTCCGCACTGCCGCCGCCTCCCGCTCCCGCCGGCGAAACTCCCGGTACTTCGGGGCTGGGCGGTGCCGGCGGGGGAGCGGCTGCTGGAGGGGTCAGGGAGGAGATCCTGCAGCAAGTCCACCCACCCACTGTCCCGCTCGTCGCGGGTGGGTGCCCCGCGGCAGTCCCTCACCTGCCCCTCGCTCCCGCCGCTCCCGGGAGGCGCCTCCGCAGCAGCGTCTACGCACAAACTTTCCTCGCCAAACTTTGGGGGCGGGCGGGCTGGGGAGGGGCCCCCGGCGGCAAAGGATCCCCCCGGCCCCTGCGGGCGGGTCCCCACGAGGGCAAGTGAGTCTCGCCCTGCCGCTCCGGTGTGTACCCGCACAGCCCGTGCCGTGGCGAGGGCAGTCGCGCTCCTTCCCTCGTCGCCCGCCGTCCGGAGATGAAGAGCTTTGCTAACAGGTTTTGTTTGCTGTTGAATATCCGGAGGTAACTCTCCTTGTGCTAGCAAATAAATATGGCTAAGCTGCCAGGTAGAGGCAAGTCATAGTTTAATTAGCTACTAAAACAAGTAGCGTAGAAACTTTATTGTCGTCTATGGGAAACGGGATGGCAGAGAAGAATATTTAATTAGTGCTTATTAGAGTGTCATATATGCCTTGCAAACATTAGCGGCTTATTGTGACAACAGACGAGCCATGCAGATAAATTACGTTATCTCTTTTTTACGGAGGCATCGCTTTGCTTAACATTTCTTTGAGGAAGCCCTTGAAGAAATAGCTCTAGCTCTTGCTAAGGTGGGGTAAGAGCAGACGAGTTTCTAGAGATGTGCTCAGGTCACTTATGTCTCTCTCTCCTTTAGGCATTTCACTGCAATGCTGTGTTCCTAGAATTACCCCAGCAACGTACCCTGTTTCATTGCATCTTCCTCACAGCATAAGGCCTTGCTTAGAGTAACAGTAACATCACCGTCATATTTTTGCAACATCTTTTACCCTAACCGGTCTCAAATCATCTCATACACCATTACAGCCAGCACACGGGGATAACTATTTAACCAGCGAAGCACAACCACCTTCAGCATGAAGCTGAACATCACCCACCAGCTGAAGACAAATGTTTCAGAGCAGAGAGCTGGGTGCTGCTTGCATTTCCAGGGGGGTTTAAGCAAAGTGTAATTACCCCTTCCGGAGCTTAAATGTTCATTAAAAAGTGCTCCAGGATCTGTAGCACCCACAGGCAGCCAAGATCTGTGCTCGCTGTGGTTCTATTAATTTTCTCTCTTCTATCTCACTTATGGGTCTCCCTAATCACTGTTCATTACAGAAGCTAGCAGTTCAGAGCAGACCCAGGGAGCAAAGATTTTTCCTTTAAAGCCAACCATGGATCCATTTTAAAGTTCTAGTGAGTAAAGACTATACCTCACATCTGTAGCTTGTCTGGCTCTACTAGAAATAAAAGAGTATGAAGGATGGAAGGAAGAAAAATTTGGCAGTTATTTGATATCAATTTCAGAAGAGTTGAGCATGTTTCCCCTTTTAGATAACCTAGCAGATATTGTTATATATATTAACCATATATGCCTTAACAAAAAGAAACGCAACCTCATCTTTAAATTACAGATCTGTTAGTCGCTGATGGCTAGTGAGATTTTAGAAGAAAACAACATGCTTACTGAATTTTATTTTCCTGAGGTAATACACTCAGAAGATTGCGATGAAGTTTACTGAAGCTTCTAATAAGGATATACAGATTAATTTTCTGTCTGAGTGTTGTAGATTTAATTTCACTCAATAAGTATGTGCTGCAAACATATTTCTTGAGCTTGTACCCATTAACTAATTGAAGTTGTATGTAACATTGAAAAGATCGGATGTCTTGATTTTTATTTTTCTTCATTTAGAGGAATAAATTATTTGCTTTGGGATAAAACCGAGTCTTATTTTACAACTTTTAAAAAAAAAACTCCAACAACAACAGCAACAATAATAACAAAACAGACCAGTGTGTTTAGCTTATATAATACTTTTTCCATCACATACTCTTCCAGTGCAGAGGGCATATTCGAGTTATGGATATAAAAATCTTTATTAGATTAAAGATTAAAAATTCAGCATGCAGGTGAAATTAGATGCTAGATTAGGAAGATCATGAAATAAGAAATGTAGTCAGCACCTTCTGAAGCCTGACATGCAGCAAAAAAGAAACAAATTACAAAAGGGTGGCGGCAGTCTGTCTGTGTCAGGAGGGCTGGTGAGAAGCCAGCGAGTACATCAGAAACTATTCTTGGCAGGTTTCTTCATGTTTCCTATGAATTCTGGTAGACAAGCAACTCAATAGTTAAAGTAGCAGCATCATCTTCTGAAAGCAGTGAGACTGTGGCCAGGTGGTGGTCCCTCATGGGAACAGGAGTGGTCTGTGCAGTTATAGAAGAAAGACAGCAAGTCATGAATTGAAACTGAAACCTGACAAAAATTATAAGTCAATTTGCTGAAATAAATTCAACTTTACTATGTAAAAAGACCAATTTTGCCTCTTCGCACATGTTTCTTGTGTAGATTTTCAGGGATAGCCATGGAGGACATTTTTTGTGTAGGGTAGGTCACAGCTGCTTCTCTGTGGACTCTTAGTGCACACTGTGTAAGGCCCCTAAATCTACTGTAGATGCTCAGACCATGGGACAGAAACCACATGTATCATTGTTGTGAACTGTTAAGAAACTGCCTTCCCTTGATGAACTTTCCACTCCCTAGGTTTCCATTTGACATTTTTCAACATTTATTTCAAATCTAGCTCAGCCACCTATTCAGGTATACACATTTCAAGGAGTCAGAAGTTGGTATTCTTATGTTTAAAGAAAAATGTAATATAAAACCCATGTCTCAAGTAGCAGCTCTGACAAAACTGTGCCTGTTTGGCCTGTTTTTCCAGAGGAACAACTAGACCTTCAAAGAATTTTTTAGATTTGCCAAATTCATTCCAGGTGCCATTATAATTTACTGTACTGAATTTTGGGATGGGCCACACTGGCACAGTTTAAGTGCTGTGTGTTGTATATCAATACAGAGCCAGTTAGACAAACCTTTGGTGATTAAAAGCATTTTATCATCATGAAGGTGTCTTTTACTTCAGGGTATAAACCATTCAGCAAGTAGTTTCATTTTATTTCCTTGAGCTTTTTTTATTCTCAGCTAATTAGCTAGAAATACACCACCTCCAACATGCTCTTTTCCTCAGTTAGGAGTCTAAAATTTGCCTCTAACAAGCACTGCTATGGGGCATTTGCTTTGTTCTTCAAAAAAACCCTTCTAGCAAATTGGTATAAAATTCATTTGCTCAGTAACCGGCATGCTGGGGTAATTATTAAAGCCTTCCTAAGCAAGACGTGTGCTCATTCAAAAATATTAGGCAACTAAGTGTCTGTTGTTCTTCAGGTATCAGAAAGTTTTCTTTTTAAGGAATCTCCAAGAACTTAACTTAAACACTTCAGTGTAGTGAAGTGAACTATGAAGCTATTTTATCTTAGTGGGCTCCCATTCTCATAAGATAGCCTAAAGTAAACAGTAGCCACCATTTTTTTTTTCTTAAGGTTGGTGTGTTACCTTACTCCAATTCTAAAATGTTCTTCAAAGGACAGCTACTACTTGGTTAGGATTAGCTCCTCTTCTCTCAGTCCCTCTGCCACAGCTCTAGGTGAACAAGGTTTGTGTGAGTATTCATGCTATTATATAATGCATTTGTATGTTAGAGTGAAGTATATCCAGTTTTACAGGCTCTATGAATGGAGGTTTTCAAGACAAGATGGGATAGAGCCCTGAGCAATCTGGTCTGACCTCATGGCTGATCTAGTCGTGCGCTGGAGATTGGACTACCGGCTTCCTGGGATCCCATCCTATGTGAGATGTCTTATGATATCTTCCTGAATAGCCCACCTAAAAATTAGGAGGTCACACTTTCACCAAATTGATCTCATCTCACTACAAAAATGAGATTTGAAGACTGTTACCCTCTACAGAATCACAGACCACAAAGGAATGAATGAGGTCCTTAACTAGCATCAGAAGGTTTTTTGTTGAAGTATGGTTTGTAAAGCAAGGAGGAAGTTCCTCTGAAAAAAAGAAGTCTGTTTTTCCAGGCCTTATGAACTGTTTTTTGTAAAAGCTATGTAACATTTTAATTTCTAGTTTGGTTCTAGAGAATAGGAAACATTCATTTTTGGCCTGCCAAATAATGCTTGATTATGGTACCTCTTGGAAAAGAATAGGCTATTCTGTCAGAGTGTCAAGCTGGGAGACAGTTTCTTTGGTGTTTCTGTTACTGGTATTGCAGTATTTACAAAATTAATTGTAAATTTCTTAATTGTGTGATTTAAATGCTTTAAAAGCATCCATAAAAATCTTGAAGGGTATGTTCTTCATGCTCGCCTTTCAATTTTGACTGAAGGGATACTGCAGATTGTCTCCATACCTACTGTGGAATTAGATTTATCACCTATGACTGACTGCTCCTAGGCATTACACAGACTAAAGAAAATCCAAACCATAACTTCTCTTAGTGCAATCTTACTATATTTTACATTACTACTGAATGTCAGAGAAGTAAAATCTGGATATTGCACTTTGGTCTCTACACATCCCCTATATGTGAGACAAACAAAATTCTGCTACTCCCAACAACACTCTTGGTAAGTAAAAATTTCTGCACTGATTCAACATCTGTTGACAAGCTGTCTATATAAATCGACAGAGAAACTGATACATGAGGCTGAGGATGCCTCCAAAGTGATTCACAATCTGTTGAAACAAGAACCCATAACATTACATATGTAATTCCATTGTTCTGGTTCCTCTTCCATCCTAAAATACTTGGGAAAAAAGCAGTAATATGGTGACATGACAGTCTGGCAGCTGTCCTTGAAGTACAGATAAAGGAGGATTGAATGAAATAAAACAGTATAGGTTTCTCTTAGCCAGTGTCAGCCTTGCATTATTTGTTGAATATTTGCATTGCTTATTAGGACCAATGGGCATATTTTGAACCCATTCTGATTCCATTTGGATTCAAACATTGAGCAAATTTTGACATTATGGTATTCATATGTGCCTGAAAAGAAATGAAGTTACTGTGAAATTCTGGGGAAAATGAGGGTGGAAAGTAAAATAAATACTAGACGGACTGACAACCATAGGATACAAGAGACAGAGAAAGAACTACAGTTCAAAAAAAGAAAATACGTTAAAAATCTAGTGTGGGCATTAGTCCCAAGTGTCTGATCATCATGTAATGGTTCACATATGGCTAAGCGTCAGTACCATCCTCCACAAGGTATTATTACAGTGGTAGTTTAAGGAAAATGAGGTCAGATATTCTATACTGGATGTAGGACACATGCTGGTTAGCCTAAGATTTGTAAGCAATGTCACTGCTCAGCACACACTTCCCTCTAGCTGGAAGCTGAGATACATCTAAAACAAAAGATAGTTTTTGAGGGAGCATAACCAAGAGGGTTAACATATTATGGCCTGTTTTATTCTAAAAATATTCTCACAGCTGGGTTTTTAGGTGAAGGAATTTCATTGAGACAATAGTGATGGCTCTGGTGGGCCATCTTCTTTTAGCTATAAAGTTTTAGTCTAATTACTATGCTAATGTAGCTAGATCTTCTGGCAGTATCTGATGGAATTGACCATCATGTGGTGCTCTTTACTGTGAGATCTAGCAATGTGGATAAAACTGCATATCTCTTTCTCTTCTCCCAGCAAGATCATTGAAATAGTATGTGCTTCTGGGAATATCCTCATATATTTAAATTTTTTTAAAGACTGGAATGGATTTGGGAGTCAGGAACATGTATGGACAATAAAACTATCTATCTTCATAATATCACGATCAAGCTCCCCAAACACTAAAGTGCATAACTTTACACACTAACTGGAAGAAAAGTCTGGGAAAATTAAACATGCCTCTAATGTTGGACTGTTCAAAGACAAAGAGATCTGCAAGAGCTGTCTCAGCTCAGACTGAGAACTAGGCTAGGAGCAATTCTGGAAACAGAGGCAATGGCAGAAAGTTCTCTAGCCGAGGGCATTTCCCTCCTGTCACATACACACAACAATTTTTCCTGCCTTCAGGCTCCACTGCTACAAAATTCTGTGGAAAAAAAGTGCAAGTGAATGCCATGATGGAGCCCCAGGATCATAAAATCCTAACAAACACATCTCACAGGATTCCTGTGATTTGCCTTGGCATATATACAGCTCAGCTGTATATAAACCATGCTGTCCAGGATTTGGCTTACATTCCAGCATTTAGGTTTCATAGGAAGCTTTTTCTTTATTTTCAGAAAACTTTCCCTCTTAACCAGTTGATTTCATAACTTTTTCTTCTTGCTATTTTCCCAAAGAATATAGGATTGTTCATTACCTTCTTTGTGGTGCCCTTTTACATGGTAAGTCATTGCTTCCTATGAAGAAAACCAAAGCTAAGAGCAGATTGTTCCCTTAGTAGGAAGCAATCATCCTTTACCCTATGTTTGAATTGTGCTTTAA
>VYZS01016294.1:0-10098 GCA_013400695.1 Neodrepanis coruscans
TAAACTCAGAGGTCTTGCTGTGAGCTTGGCTGGGTGCTGCAAACTCAGTGCCTGTTACCTGTAAACCAAAATGTATTTTACTCACTTCCTTGTTATTGAGGGTATTGGGCTGTCAGAGGTTGCAAAGGCCCTTCAAGCCACGTGAGAAAGAGGCCAGAGAGCAGAAGGGGCTGGAAGTGAAGGATGTAGCAGAGTTTTGTGTGTGATTCTTACTCTCTTCTTGGTTTTCTTCGTGATTGTTCAGGAAGAAGTTGTTTCAACTCTGTGGTGTTTGATCCCCCCAGAGTGTTGTGTAAGACACTTCTGTTCCTCATCCTTCCTTCTGTCAGGTTCTGTGGTTGCTGAAATGAAACTTCCATTTACCTGGGTGAGAGGCTTCCTGTGGCACAGCAGAAGATGGGACTTTTTTTTTTCCTCTGTGAGCTCTGCAATGTTACCTTTTTTTTTTTTTTACCAGGAGGTTCCTTTTGGTGTCATGGGTTTGGGAGGGGGGACTGACCTTGCTGGGGAGGGGCTGGCATAGGAAACTGTCAGTTGCTTTGCAGTAAAATCTGTAGTTTTGAAGGAAGTGGTGGTGGTTTCAGCCTCCCCAGCACATGGCTTTGGCCATCAGTGCACAAGCAGCCAGTTCAGTCACTGTGTGGTGCTGCAGGTGGGATGGGGGAGCTCCTGGTGAGCAGGTACAAAGATTTTGGCAAGCAGGCTGCCCACAGCACCTCACTACTCTCTGCTTGGCAGTGGTTTGTTCTGTGTTTGACCAGCACACCATGGGTGTCACCAGGTCCTTGTTCCAGCAGATCTCATGCGCAGGACAAATGTGAGAGCAAATGAGGGATGACAAAGGGCTGAGGGGGAGAATGAGGAGCAGTGGAGTTTGGGACTGATGGCTTGGGGGAGGTATTGCTTAGAGAGGAGCATGTAGAGTCCACAGCTGGGAAAAACTGGCTGCAGGAGAGGGTTTAGTGACCTCAGATACAGGCAGACCAAAGGCAGGGGTTGGAGGTGACCCCTTGTGTAGGAAGGGTTGATGATTGATTGTGCATTATTGAGCTGTCCACGAGCTATTGATGAGGCTCTTTCTGGCAGCACTAATGCTGCTGACAGTGCCTGGGTCTGTTTCACAGCAGCATTTGGAATTGTCTGGTTTGTTCACAGCTGCAAACTTTGGAGGGCTTGAGTTTTCCACACAGTGTAAAACTCCTGCAGGAGGACTTGGGCAGTGATTCACAGGAGTTTTTTGGTTTTTTTTTCATGACTCAAGGGTTTGGAGGTCTCTTGCTCTCTCTTAGTTGGCTTTCAGGAGATAAAAAACCTTGGAACTAATTCCCTCTCTTAGGCTGGGTTTGCATATCTCTGTTACTTGTCACTGAGAGATCTTTTAGGGGTTTAACTAGTAAATCCCTGCAGTGAGGACAGGGAAGTTTTGGCAAATGAGTGACTTGAGTTGCCTCCTTTCATTGGCAAGTTGGTGAGGAAACAGGAATTAGTGGAGGTTGGATTCTTCCCTATCAAAACAGTAGTTGTTAGAAATCAATCCATTTTTTTTCATCACAGTATTTCAGACATTTCAACGAGTCCTAATGTGGGTTTAATTGTTGAGGTCAGAAGTTGCTGATACCACCAGAGACATTTCTGACTTTGCAACTGGGGAAATAATGAACATTTTTGATCAGACAGGCAGCAGTAAGTGGTGATTAAACAGCTGTTCTGGAGCAAAACCCTCACAGGGCTCATCACACTGCTTTTTTACAGCCTCCCACAGCCTTCCTCAAATACAGTGCAACAAGGAAAGCAGTGGGTTGGTGTGCTGACAGTGGAACTGACTTGACCAGTGTGGTTCTGTGCAGACATCCCCAGTGAGCCCAGCTCTCCTGCTGCTCTGAAAGCCTTGGTTCTGTGTTGTGCAGGGCAGTGGTGGAGGCTGTGCATCGTCTGGATCTCATCCTTGGCAACAAGGCCGCGTACCAGGACGTGTTCAAGCCAGAGAACATCAGCCTGAGGAACAAGTAAGGCTGGGCAGGGCACTTGTCTTTTGGGTTTGGCTGGAGAAAATCCCTCTGAAGCTCCACTGTTGAAGCTGTGGTTTCACAGCATTATTTGGTGTGTAGTCTGCCTGTTGACCTGGGATCACTCCTCATTTTGGAAGGAGAGGCTGTGTTTCTGCATTTGAGTAGCATTAACTGCACAGTCCATGGATGGAGGCTTTCCTGGGTGGTGTTGATACAAACATCTCCTCTTTGGGTTGGATTTCCTTGTAATAAAAACTGTAGGGGAGAATTTTTTTTTTTTTGCAAATGTGTGAAATCTTTTATCAGGCTCAACACTGATAATGCCGAGCAGGGAGGATTATTCTTACTCATTTTTTTTTGAGCTGTAGAGTCAATTCTTGTCATTACAGCACTTTGGGAAGTCATGGATGACCAGCTGAGCCCAGGGCACTGGTTCAGGTGTATGGCTTTTCCAGGTGCATGGTGGTGATCCAGGCTGTACCATCACCAGATGGCCTGTCTCAGACATTGTACTGGATTCAGATTTCCCTCTCCTGTGCTTCTGTAGTGGCAGCTGTGCTTGAGGCTGCAGCAGCTCACTGACAATGCTCTGCTCTCTTGTCTCAGGCTGCGGGAGCTGTGTGTGAAGCTGATGTTCCTGCACCCAGTGGATTATGGAAGAAAAGCAGAAGAACTGCTCTGGAGAAAAGTTTACTATGAAGTTATCCAGCTCATTAAAACAAATAAAAAGGCAGGTATCTATGGCTCTGGCAATGAGAAGGGCTCTGGCACTGCAGCTTCATCTGCTTGGAGAAGTTGTGATCTTAAGGCCAGGGCAGGAAACTGGGCACTCCCAAATTCTTGCCACGGAGCTGCCCTGTGCCTTTGGCAGTGGGTGGGTAAGTGCTAACAGGCTGCTGGGAGAGCTGCCATTGCAGAGGACATTTCAACAGAATTTGCTGACTTTTTGTGTTCCCTCATCATAAGACAAATCTCTCCATGTAGAGCGATGGTCTTAAGAGGTTTGGTCAGTGATGGTTGTTTTTGTGAGAGAAGATCACTGGAAGATCCTCACAGTGAGCTCTCATGGCCATCTGGGGTGCATTTAAGATGCTCTAACCAGACACCTTGATTTTATTTGTTGCTGCAAGTATTTTCCCTTGCTGTTGACACTTAGTAAATACTACCAGAGGCAACATTGTTGAGCAAGTGGGTGCAACCTCGTGCAAAACTACTTGTAGCTGAGCTACTCTCTTTCTGACTTGTTAGCAAGCCTAAACTGTGTCCCAGGCTGTATTAACATCCTGATTTTCCTTCTCCCAGCACATCCACAGCCGCAGCACCCTGGAGTGTGCATACAGGACCCACCTGGTGGCTGGCATAGGATTTTATCAGCACCTCCTCCTCTACATCCAGTCCCACTATCAGCTGGAGCTCCAGTGCTGCATCGACTGGACACACGTGACAGACCCTCTCATAGGTTTGTGCTCAGGGTGTTGGGCTCCTGGGCAAGGCTGAATTCCCAGACAGGTGGCTTCCCCTTGCACTAATCCCTCTTTGTTTCAGCATTTAATGGTTCAAACATTCAGCAGTTATTTTTTTTTTTCCTCCTGATTGGCAAATTATCTGTTTGGTACAGACTGTCCCGCTCTCTTCTCCATGGCACTGGTTTGTTTTTTATAATACCAAATGAGGAAAGAAAGATTTCCTAGCAGATTTTCTTTCCTTTCTAACAGGAAGAAAACAGTGTTAGAAAATTCTTTAGAAAGTGTCTGGTGATGGCAGATTTTTGTGGAAAATTGAAGAGTGCTGCTGACTGTACAGAATATTTTTAAAGGCTTAATTAAAGCAGACAAACAAGGGAATAGGTTCTTGAAATCAACAGATTTCTCTCAGCACATCCTATTCAGAGTAAGACACTCTTCCTCTTCTTGGTGCCTCTTCTGTGCTCCCTTCACTGTGTGGCTTTGAAAGCCTGTTGACTCTCAGATTGAGAACACAGGAAGGTCCTGTAGCTCACATCATCTTGCTCAGGTGACTTTAGCTGGCCCAGATGCCCTCTGTGCATGCCCTGGGATGCAGCAAAACCTGAGGAGTTGTACCTGTTAGGGGAGGAAGAATAACAGTGTTCAGAGTTCTGGAACAGCTCAAGGCTGCCTGTACATTCACATCCTTGATTACCTGGTAATGGTCTGTTCCTATTTGCCTTGGGTTGTTCAGTGGCCCCAAGGCATATGTTCCTGTTTGGGTGGGTCCAGGTGAGAAATGGGGCCTCAGTATTTTGGGAACTGTATTAGCAAGGGTTTAACTGATGTGCTTAAATCTGGCAGGGAGCAGGGTGGCAGCACCTGGCTAAGAGAAGTTAGTGTGTCTTTAGCAAATGAAGGTTTTGGTTGCTGGGATCCTCTTCTAGGAGATGATGGTGTCACTATCAGTTTTGAAATGTTGGTTTAAATGGTGGATGTCCCTGGCAACTGTTCCTTTGAGAAATGTGTCTCAGTATTGCAGAATTAATAAATCCTTAAAATGCCCATTCCAGATGCATTTGTACCCTGGGGGGGTTATTGCATGTGAAAAGCTCCCCTTGTTCAGGTTTCTTGGTGTAGGTCAAATAGGTGATGCAGATTTAAGGCTGTGTACTTGTATAATGCCACTTGTTGGCACAAGGGAACAGCTCCTCACTGCAGCCTCCAGATCTCACTTCCACCCTTTTAACCTGAGGGGAAGCAGAGTGCAGACTGGATCAGTCTTAAAAATCTTTGGGATTCCTGCTTGAGGGAACTTTCTCCTCCAGGAGGTGGAAGCCTTTGGCAGCAGGAAGACTCAGCTTGTGATGTCAGTGCTCCAGAGACAGTGGACACTCTGCAGAGAGGAAGCACAGGCACAGCAGCTTTTGCCTCTTGATCTCTGGCCAAACTGTGGCCCTGAAGGCTTGGGGAGGGTGGGATGTGCCCTTCCCAGGAACTGAGTCATGTCTGGTGACTTCAGGTGGTTCAGATCAGCTGCCTGCAGCCTTCCTCTGTTGCTTTTGACACTTAGCACTGCTTGAACTGCCTTTCCTTTGTAAGTTTAGTATAGAACAGACAAGGCTATTTCAGTTGGAAAGGACCTACAACGATTGTCCAACTCAACTGCCTGAGCATCTTGGAGCCCAGGAGTGAAGCGTGTTGCCAGGGTCATTATCCAGATGCCTCTTAAACACTTAGAGGTTTGAGGCATTGACCAGCTCTCTAGGAAGCTCATTCTGGGGTGTGACCACCCTCTTGGTAGGCAGAGGCTTCCTTTTGGCACCTTCTTCTCCTCAGGAAGCTCCAGAGAGTGATGAGATCTTTTCCAGCCTCTTCTCCAACCCAGACAAGTCCATGGCCACTCCTCCCAGGCTGTGTCTTACAGCCCTGTCACCTGCTCAGTTCCCTCCTGGATGCAAAGGCAGCATTACCCAGAGGAAGTTCTTTCTAACTGACTCCAGCTGCCCTGTCTACAGCACAGATTTCAGGCCTGGTTTTCCCTTGTTTTACTTCTCTTCCTCCCCTTTTTGGTTGTCCAGTCCCAAGTCTAGATCTTGATCTTGAGACAATGAATTTATTTCCATCTTCAGTGTTGGGGAGGGTCAGTTCCCAGTGTGTGCTGCTGCCCAGTGCCAGTGTGCAGTTTTTTCTGACTTCCAGGGATTTATGTGCACTCCCATCCAAAGGCCTCATTACTAATGCCAGCAAAATCAGCCTTTGTAGCTTGTGTTAACATAATCACACAGTCTTGTAGCGAGGAAATTGGCCTTTGTCCTCTCATCTGAGGGCAGACAGAGCCAGGTCACTGTGGCAGACCTTGCAGACAAGGTGGCATCATTTATTTTGGTGACTGTTGGTAATGTGGTGACACACACTGTCCCAGTCAGCAGGGAGTCCAAGGCAGTGTCTGAGTATTTTTGTGTTTGTTTTCCACACTTTGACAACAAGAGTGACCCAGTGCTGCTGTGTAAGATGCCACAGGTGGCAGCCAGCAGTGGGGGGTCTAACTGGGAGCCTTGATTTGGGTGTCTTGGGCAGAGGTGTAGGTGATTCCTGTGTCTTCCTAGCAGAGCTGTAAATGATGTCATATTTGCTTGTAGGCTGCAAGAAACCCGTGTCTGCCTCGGAGAAGGAGATGGAGTGGGCGCAGATGGCGTGTCACCGATGTCTGGTGTACCTGGGAGACCTGGGTAAGGGCAGCAGTGCCTCTCAGAGCAGCCTTTAAATCAGGAAAAACACAGTGCCTGTACCGTGAAACCATCACTGTTAGGCACCAGCTGAGGTTACCTGCAGTCCCTGTTTTCCTCTGACACCTTTGTCACAGACTGGGATAAGCTGAAATCCTCGTAGCTGAACTGCTGTGAGTTGCAGAAGCTTTGGTTTTGGGCAGGTGGATGAGTTTCCTGATGAAAACCAGTTGTGGCTGTGGAAGGCTTTATATATTATAAATGGAAGCTTATATTTACAGTGTTTGGACAACATGAAGGAAAGTCAAAGCACATTGACTGCTCAGTTCTGATTTGCCTTATTCAGCCACTAGTGGGACCAAAAGTCAGATTTAGGCAATACTGTGCATTAATTCAGAGTTTATTCTCTGCAAATCTTTGTCATTGTGCCTGGCTATATGTCATCCTTTTTATAGCAGGCATGTTTGTCCTACAGTCATGCCCTCCTGAAGTGTGTGGTGAGTGTGTCAGCTTCTTGATTGTGAACATGTGGGAGTGAAGGCAGGGAGAAAACTGTGTGGAAAACAGCTCTTGGAAATGTGGCACAGGTACATGTGTCTGCCACACTGCAGCCTCCAAGCTGGTAAAAGCTGTTTGGCATTATCCCTGTGCATGAATCAGCTTAAAATCACACTACAAATTAATACCTTGTGGGTGTAGTATGACTTACCTGAGAGGTGGGAGAGAAATGTGCTCACCTCTTCACAGTGCTGTCACCTGAGGTTTCCAAAATGCCTGTGTTTGTCAAAAAATAAAAGAAAAAAGTCATAAAGTCCAGTCTAGCCACAGCCAGGTATTTTATTGTCAGCTGATTTAGGTTTTACACTCTGATGTAGTAGAATATAGTCTGAGGTACTGGAAAATGGAGCACAACTCTAAGTTACTTCAAGGACAGATGAATCAGCACTTGACACGTGGAGCAGAAGAACATCTTCCTTTTGTTCATGTGCTGGTACAAGTGTAGTGGGCTCTCCCCTGGGAGGGGCAGGAGCTGTGGTGTGTGGTGTGAGCAAGTACAAGAAAGGCACTTCAGACAGGCCTGGCAAACCCAGTGCATTGCAGCGTTTGCCAAGAGCAGTTCTTTGATGATCAGATTTGTTGACTTGGCCAGTATTTCAAGTTTTGTGGTGTTTTTAATCTGTGGGGAAGCTTTGCTGCTCTGCAGCAGGGAAGAGCAGGCACTGCCTTTGGGTTTGTGATGAGCAGTGTGGTTTCCTTTCAGCTCGCTATCAGAACGAGCTGGCAGGTGTGGACACGGAGCTGCTGGCTGAGCGGTTTTACTATCAAGCCCTTTCTGTTGCACCACAAATTGGTGAGTGATTTACCATTAATTTTGTTAGAACTGTGTTGCCACGACCTAAAAATGATGTGATAATACACTGGTTAGGTTTGTGTCCTGCAGCTGAGAGAGGAGTGGTTTTATCCTCTGGTTAAAACTGCTTCCTTTGAGAACCTCTCTTGCTGCCAAGGTAAGGAGAGGAGTTAAAGCCAAGGTGCTCTTTGCCAGTGACTTTACCTTACTCATCTGAGAAGCTCAGACTTCCCTGAGTGTAGAGATGTTGTGCCTATTGGCTGAGGGCAGATCCAGCTCTCCATTGCCAGCAGCAGAGCATTATTGGTCACCTCGCCCTTTTTGACCCTTTAAAAGAGTCTCATGTGCTGCTTCCTCCTTCAGAAGTGCCTCCTTTTGGGAATGCCTGCCTTTAACCTTAAAGCATGCAATTCCAGCCAAATGTTCTCTGTCTCTGCAGTGTTCTCACTGAACTATTTTGATAGGCTGATCCCACATAAGTGACAAAATTTCTGCACCACAGTGAGCTGGAGCAGAGGTTTCAGTTGCTGATAAGATTCAGTTGCTGATAAGATGATGTCTATGCTGAGAAATAAGGAGTCAAGGCCCTGGCATCATTAATAACAGAGGAGGAGGCATAGTTTGCTCTACCTTCCTACATAGATAACTGGCAGAAGGTGAGGAGTATCTAAAACAGAAAACAAACCCTGGATGGCAGAAGGATCAAGTAGTCCAGACCTTTGTACTGAGGCTTTATTACTGTTTGTGTCTCCTGGCTTCCCTCCTGTGTGGAAATGTAGTAAGAGGGAAAGGATCTGCTTCTTAGCAGAGCCATTGGAGAATTCCAAGTGAATTGCATTGCCCCTCTCCTTCCTGACAGGAATGCCCTTCAACCAACTGGGGACATTGGCAGGCAGCAAGTACTACAATGTGGAAGCGACCTACTGCTACTTACGCTGGTGAGTGCCTGTGGGTCTGTGTCCTGGGCTGGGGGGTGTTCTGCTGCCACTGTGGGTGCCAGATCCTCTTCTTTCCTTTGAGCCTGGGACTGTTTTCAGCAGATGAATTATAGGGGAAGAGAAGGAGATGGGTTTAGTTCACACCTGTGCAGGGCTGTTTCGCCCAAGCCCCTGCTTGAGCTGGAGAGCCAGGCAGGAAGCAGGATGAGGGTGCTGAGGGAGGCACCCTGCAGAGTGAGGTAGGTGGAATTTAGTTACCTGAACCTGGCCTGAAGGCACCAATTTGAGAAAGTGTATAAGCAGGGCAGGTGGGAGCTGTGGAGCAGCTGAAGTCATGTTTGCAGCCTTCAGTGGGAATGAAGTTGCCCAGTGTGTTCAGACAGCAGCACTCGGTACCTGTCCTCATGCCTCAGTGTCTGAATAACTTGCTAGTGAGTTAAAAACCATGAAATGTGAGCAGCCTTGTAGCACAGTAACTTTTGCTGTGTCCTGTTTTGGTGTCTCAGCATCCAGTCTGAAGTGTCCTTCGAAGGTGCCTATGGGAACCTGAAGCGTCTGTACGACAAAGCAGCCAAGATGTATCACCAGCTGAAGAAATGTGAAACCAGAAAGTTGTCTCCAAGCAAGAAAAGGTAAGAAGGGAAAGAAGAGGGGAGGGGTGCAGTGCCACCTGTGTCACCCTCTGGGTTGAGAGGAGTGTCTCTGTGGGAAATGGAGCTGGTGGATGAGCCACTTGATGCAGAATTTTGAGAGACCCACTCTAGATCCCATCCTTGATGTCTTGGGTCATAATTTCAAGAGAAAAGCTAAATGTTGGCCAAGCATAGAGTTTGAGGTGAGAGATATTCTCACTTCCCCCTGGAGTCAGGGACTGTTTGTGAGGGTTGGGGCATACTGGTGAAAGTTGGCAGTGTATAAACTGTCTTCATTCCCTCCATTTTCATCAAAGTGGAGTTTTCAACTGAGACCTGATTTACCTATTATAGAGCTCTGTCAGCCCAGCCCATCTCTGTGACAGGGCATCTGCTTTACAGTGTTTTCTCCTCCATCTTTTTAGAGGCAAAGACATTAAGAGGTTGCTGGTGAGCTTCATGTACCTGCAGAGTCTTTTGCAGCCAAAGAGCAGGTAAGGTTATGGCAGATTATATCTTGTATTGATAACTGAGTGATAATTCTGAGTGCATCAGGCACTCAGAATTAGAAGGGACTGTTCCCTGTAGGATAACAGTGTCTGTGCTGAAGCTTTCTGCCAGAAAGTCTAAGACTTTAGACTTTCTGTGCTGGGAGGATGAGGAAGATTGTCTTCCTCAGGGAGGCTGAAATACCAAGGGGTTAAATACTTTGTCACTGTCTAAACTGAGCCAGCACTGAGTGAGCATTGAACTCCTGAGCCTTGCAGCTGTCCCTGTGCTGTACTGTGCCTTTGGTGTTTGCTTACCTTGTTCAGTTATCAAATGCTTTTTCCTGGCAAGCCCTGGGTTTGGGCTGATGGGACAGGACTGTTCACTGCACTGGGAAATCTGTAACCAAACCCCTTGTTCAGAGACACAAACAGCAAAACCTGGTTGTATTAGACTAAATGGGAAGCTTTGTATGGCTGTGTGATTTGGGGTTTTTATTTTTTTT
>VYZS01016296.1:0-13298 GCA_013400695.1 Neodrepanis coruscans
TAGTTTGTTATTATCTATGAATTCGCATCCGGAGAAAATGGTGCTACATTTTCTTGAAGAGAATTTTTTGATTTAGTGAGAAAATAGGTGTTTTGGCAAAAGGATTTACAGAAATAGCATACAACCAAGAAAAAACATTATAGTATATTACTAGCAAACACCAACTTCATGCAATTTAGTGAAATACTCTTCATCAGTTTTTAGTTGCCCAAAAGAGATTAAGGAAGATGAAAGAAAGAAAGAAGGAAGAGATTAAAAGAGTGAAGAAAGAGTAGAGAAGAGAAAAATAGTTACCACCAAGGTCACATGATTCCAGATCTCAGTGCAGAGAGCTGAACACCAAAAAACGGAGGCCCTATGCAGCTGCTTATATATGGTTTGGCTGCCATGGCCACTCCCCACAGGCAGGACATCTGGCCCACTGACCACTCAAAGCCCTCCAGGCCAGAGTGAGAGATGCTGCAGTCAATCAGGCACTTCAGGGACTGTGGTGTGGGCGGGCTGCCAGGCACACCCTTTCAGCTGCCCCATTCAGGCTTCTGCCTTGCCATGTGCTTTCGCAGCAGCAGGGGTAGCCATGTGGCTGCAGGCCTAGCCCTTCCCTCACGCATACACACACACATTAATTGGTTTGTTCTGACTCAAATGATTAATGAAGTAAGATTAAAATCCAGGATCTCACAGGAGCCCTTCCCTCGTCCACTGCTGTAGTTGCTCCATTGTAGGATGCCACTAGGTCAGGCAGGATTTGCCCTTCATGAAGCCGTGTTGGCTGTCTCAAATCCCCTCTGTTCTCCATATGTCTTAGCTAAGCTTCTAAGAGAATTATACATATATGGTTACAATTAACCTGTGCTGTGCCATACCATGCCCTGCCATACCAGGCCATCATACGACACCACACTACTCTATGCTACACTACACTATGCTACAATATACTACAATTTACCATACTATATCTAGGAAAAAAACCCAGGTATGACCTATTTATCTGCTGTGGGCCTTGCTCACATTCATCCATCATATAACAGTCTTGCTTATGGGCTAGTGTTGTTTGTATTGGTAACTGATTTTTAGTTCAGTAGTTGCAAACTCTGATCCCATTATCAGACAAAATCTCAAATACATATAACAGAGCTGCCACTATTTTTAGACTGCAGCAATTCTTTTATAAGGAGACAATTCTTGTACAGTATATATTAACTCCTCAGAAAGCCTTCCACGTGGTAAAATGGATTTGGAGAACAAAAGCGCTGAACTTGAATAAGATGATGGTCTTTTATTGTTAGCTTTGAAGCACTGAACAATATCTGCGCCTTGTTCTGCGAAAGAGAAAGGGAGAAATAGAGACTTTCACCTCCATTTACATTCTAATGTTCTCTCAAAATAGAATTTCTCTCTGGCCCTCAAATTAATATCATGTGGTAGCTTGTGGATATTTCTTTAATTTATGTGTCTGGTGACAACAGAATGGGGCACAAACTGTTCCCTTTCTCCGATGTTTATTGCCACTGCTTGGGTGGGGGTTCAGCGAGTATAAGAGGTGCAGCAAAACCTTCCACAGTCCTGACAAATCACACTGATTCAATTATTAAAATGATAATCTGGCACATCTGGCTCTAACAGTATCCTCTCTGCAGGTAATAAATCCCATGCTGAATTGGCTGTTTTCCCCATCAGATAGTCTTATCAGACACAGGAGCTGGTGGCAGTTGTGACGGTCGGGTGGTGGTGAGGAGAAAGCTGGTCACATGGAAAGATACATCAGGTAATAAGATATGACTTGGAGAGTGTTGGTATGCTATTTAGTTTCCTGACAGTATGTTTGTTTCTAATAATTTCTTTGATTAGCAAACATAAGACACAGCAGAAGACAGAGGAAGAACACCAAGAGGAAATTGATTTGCTGATAGAAGCATGTACAGTTTTGTGTTTGTTAAAGCTAAATCCTTTCTACTCCCAGAACAGATTTGCATACTGTCTTTGCAAAAATCTGCTTTATATCTACCTGAAGCTATCTAGCTCTGTGTGTACGTACTTGAACTGCTGTCATGTTACATCTAGCCAGCAGCATTGGATAACGCAAAATCTGAAAAATAGTCTACCTTTTTCTTACTGTGACAATCTATGAACTGTTTGGCTATTATAAAGTTGTCAGCATGGTGCAAACAGCTCATCAGTGTTTTACCAGGGTTATAATTGTTCTCACTTGGCATTACTGTGAGCATAGGCACATCACGGAAAAGAAGAGGAACCTGCATACTCACTTAGGATTGCTGCTTTCAAGCCAATTTTAATGAAGTATGCACAAAAGAAGAATATCTTTACCCTGTATTCTCAGTAGCAGTCCACTAAGAAGCCTGTTGGATACAGAGAAAGAATGATCATAATATAGGCTAGATGCAGGCAGAATTTAGTGCTTATTTTTGCTCTGTGTTTAGTACTTTAACACACTCAATCCTGTGTGTTTTCAAAGATAAGATCATGGTTTTCTGCTGTATGCTGCATGAAAAATTATTGCAGACCAGTCAATGGACAAATTGGATGCTGTACAAAAAAGTTGTGTTCATAATCTCTGCATCTTTTTAAAACATTTTTTTTTCCCAAATACCACGCTACCTGGTCAACTAATTTCGGACATATTCAAAAAGTCACACTAAATTTACAGTTCCCATTCTATAGCACTGATCTGGCATATTGAACAACCAGAAGCTTTAAGATTCACATGGCTGTTTGACTCTTTAGTCATTCATATGTGTCAGTCTCTGTGAAGGGATTAAAAAAAAAGAGAGGTTGTGTCTGGACCTGTGCAGAGTTTACTGTCTAGATTGTTCTGCATGTTACCACCTCTCACTCATGCAGTTTGGTTTTGCATGTTTTTCATTGGAACTAGTTAAGTGGTGGAATGATTTTGGTGAGGAACCAAGATCAGACTTTGGGATACTATGGGATGACAAGTAACTCAGGATGAAAAGGCAATTAAAAAAAAAAGGTTTTCAGAACTCATTTGGTATGAACAGAAATCCTATCCTCATTTGGGGAAACAGTCAACAGAAAACTCCAGGCAGATGCAGTGGATGACATGACTTTTGCTGCCCACTTCGTTCTGTCTGCCTTCTTGATTCAAATTTACAGCTGTATTGTACCCACTGCTGTTCGTCTTACTTCGGTCCCTTTCAGATATGGCTTCTGGCCAGACTAGCATGATGAATGGTGGATCAAGTTCAAAAGATGTAGTTCAGATTGCAAAATCATTCCAAAACTGAGAAGTTCTCAGAAGACTGCAAGCTTCAGTAAAGCTCAGCTGGATCCTCCAATTGAACGGTAAGAACTCTTACTGGTTCATATTTCCACTGCTGCAAAGTAGTGTATGGTGCTGGGAATGAACATGTTGTCTGGTGTTCTGCTGCTCAGCCTCATCTGCACAATAAGTTAAAGAGGGGGGAAGATATGACAGTCTGAAATAAATTTGTGATCATTTATCCTTGTTTGGCCAATACTGCTGCTTTTTTTCTGTGCTAGCTAGTGCCCAATATCATCTTGGAGGACACTTGTTCTCTTTCAGTCTGACACTCATCCTCTAGACTTTCAAACACTTGTTGAAAAGCACCCTTTGCTTTTCAAAGGGTAAAGTACAAGAAGACCTGACTTAAATATGTGAGATTTGACCTGAATGCCACAGCAATTAGAATCAATTTTGTTGATACTTGTGGACGCAGCATCAGATCTAAGGTAAATAAAAAATCTGTTTCCTTCTTATTTGGTAATTCTTGAACCGGCAGGTTTTAGAATGCATTTTGGAAACATCATTGAAACCATTCCTTAATAGTCTTCTGTCAGAGGCATTCAGGTTAGTAGACACTTAAAAAAAAGATAAATCAGTAACTTCTTGGTTACAATATTTTCTTAGCTCATTGCTAGACTCAAGGGAACAAAGGAAAGGAAAATTTAGACAGATTGTCTATGGTTATACTTGTGCAATTTCTTGAAATGGAAGACAGTTGTATTATAGTTATTGATTTCTCTGGAAACAAGTTCTTGTGTCAAAGAAAGGCACATTCCATGGAGAGAGAAACTGCCTCAACATTATCTATGTATACTGACAGTTTTCTAACAGGGGTCTAGGATGCACTTTTCTCCTGTTTCAGAGGCAAAGGCACCAAACCCAACAGCTCAGCTCTGTAGTGGAAGGAAGTGCCTGGTCCAGCTTTAGAGGCAGTGGTGCTGGGATTGAGATGTGAGCAGCATGGATGGTCAGTGAGTGAGCATGAAATGTTAGTAAGAGTCATACATGAAGTGGGAGGCATGGCATGTCAGACTGAAATATCTGCTGAAAGAGGTTTGATGCTAGGAAGGAGACTTTACCTTTGCCCCTTTTTGCATATGTGGATCATGAAATACACAAAGGAAAGCAGCAGTGAAAAGCAGAGAGGGCAGAAGGATAAATAAAGGTAAATAAATAGAGTCTAGACAGGTAAATCTTCTCATTTTTGGCATAAAGGCAGTGGACAAAGCTGTGAGAAGAGCTTGGTCATCTGCAGAAAAAGAAAAGCACTTCCAGCAGCATGAGAGAGGTCTTCCTCCCCTCTGCTCAGTGCTGGTGAGACATATTTTAGGGCTTTGCCCAGTGCTAGGCTACCCACTGCAGACAGACATGGACTTACATGTCTAGCATGGTGCCACTAAAGTAATTAAGAACTTGGAGCATCTTCCACATAGGAAGTGTCTAAGAGAGCTGGATCTTTTAAGCCTGAAGACTCTGAGGGATCTTATCACTGTCTATCACTGAAGGCAAGGTGCAAATATGACAACAGGGTCTTTTTGGTCGTGCCGAGTGAGAGGATAAGAGGCAGTGGGCAGAATTTGAAACACAGACATTCCATTCAAATGTAAGAAAAAAGCATTTTTACTGTGAGGGTGACTGAACTCCAAAACAGTTTACACAAAGAGATTCAGTGGTGTTCTTCCTAGGAGATATGCACTACCTGATTTGACACATACCCAAATAACCTGTTACTGCTGGCCTTGTTTTGTGCAGGGGCTTGAACTAGATCTCCAGAGGGCACTTCCCACCTCCACCATTCTGTAATCCTGTGGTAAGGGAAACTTCTTACAGAAATACGGATCTTATTCACCAGCTATATGAGTTAGTCCTTCTGTGTGTGATACTATTTTCAACAGTACTTAATTCTCAGAAGTACTTTGTAGAGCTCATCAGTTTAGAATGAAGAGCCTTAAATATCGCCCAGAAAGGGTCTATCTATCCTTATGTTCCTTTCATTTCAGTATATCCAACCTTAAATCATGTGGCTTTCCTTTGAGAGTTTCATTGATGAAAAATGAAGAATAAAATAAAAAAACAGGGTTTTTACTTTCCTGAAAATAACAGAGCATCATAATGAATTTTTATTACATATTGTTATAGAAATCAGTGCCTTACTTAATTCCCCAATATTTAGAAATATTTAGAAATAAATTTTTTATTTAGAAATAAAAAAGAAACCTCAATATCCCTTTAAAAGTAGTTCTATGCAATATAAGAGATGACTACTTCTGATTTATTCCATAATATTTGACTGATATAAATCTCTCCCAAAAATGTTATAGGGTGTTAACTTGGCTTTATATTAAGGCTCTATTAATAAAACATATGTAAGGGGTTAATAAATGATTGATAGTGACTGTAAATCCTTTATAGATTTGGGCCATGTCTTAGTTACAAGCACATCAATAGATGACAATACTGAATGTTATAAGAACTAATCAATCAAGCCATTGGACTGCATAAAACCTGTATCCATTATTACTCATTTCTTTAAAACTCCAAGCATCATTTATTAACCCTTTATGACCACTTCAAAGTGGAATTCTAAATAGAAGTTTAGCATGGGTGAATAAAGAACACTTCTGATATTTAAAGACTTCAAGTATATTTTCTGTAAGGTCCGTTTAATGCTGATCCAAATGCTATCTGTGGTACCTGCAGTTGCAGAGGACTGACCATAATCATTTAGAAGTTCCCTTCCATACTCCTTCGATACTCCAGTTCTGAGTATCGAACTTACGCTTCTAAACTTCAGTGGGCAAACCTAAACTGAATATGGTCCATTAAATAAGCAGATATCATCAGGTTCTGACATTTAAACAAATGCTGTCTTTGTTTCCTTCCAATGAAAGCGATGATTCAAACTATGAAATCATTTATATAGTTGCATACTTCTTTCTTGTTATGCAACAGAATTTTCTAACTGAGAATTAAAAAAACCCCAAAATTTTCCCCCATGTTATTAAAATGTACTTTGTAAGACAGTGATGCCATGTACTTTCCAGATAGACAAAGAGACTACACCAAAATAAATCAAGTAAACAAGTTCCTAACTTATCCTAAAAACAGTCCAATATATGATATGCGGTAACCGAACTCATAACAAAGTCTTGTTATGATTATGGTGTGTTTATTCTGCACACAGGAAGCAGGTTACAGACCCATTCCAAAGACCCGCTCCCCGAACATGTGATCCACCTGGGTCTATATACCCCTCCTGAGTGGCAGGTGTCACTCATTGCTGATTGGCCTCCCCATTCCAGGCCCTCCCCATTCTCTGCCCCATCCTGGGACCCAGAACCCCCTCCCACTGGGGGCTGAGCTGCTGCAACCATTGCTCCACTGCAGGGAAACCTGTTCTGCTCGAGGAGACCTTGAGATGTTATTCCAGCAAGCTGTTGTGATGTCTAGGTCCTGCTCTCTCTGCCTCCTTATCTGATGTTCCTGTCCGGTGCTTACATTGACTCTTCTCATGTTTACCCTGTGTCTGACAGCAGAGCCTCCCCAATGCCCCATAGGCACCACTCAGAGCCCAAATAGATCCCTGTCCCCAACTCACATATCTGGTGTCATTTTAGATAGAGTTTATGAAATTTCAACATTAGTATGCAAGATTGGTCTACAGTCATGAAGGAAGCACTGACCTGAACAGAAGTGAGAATAATACACTTGAAAATAAATATTTAGGCATCAATACAGCATTTTACATGCTTCTTGAATCGTTCCTCCTGAAGAGAAGTAAAAATTGGGGTTTTATTCATGGTCATGTCATGCCTGGCCTTTGACATAGGCTCTGAAAAATCCTGTGTTTGCTAAGTACTGAGAACATACGGGCAGATCAGTAACCAGCTTATGCATGGTTGGCTTTATTCACCAAGTAGTAGAGCTATCAGTTAGCAGCCCAAGAACAGCTGTCTTGGAGAGAATCTGGTGAGAGGGAAGAAAGCAGCAGAAGCTACCATTTGTTCCAAATCAGTTTTGTACCAGCTTTAGCTCCATTTGCCAACACTGGCTGCAGAAAAACTCACATGAAGTCATTGAAATAATTAAGTAAATAGAAAAGTCAATTTATAAATTATAAATATCAATTTATAGCAATGTAAAATTTGATCCACCAAGGTGTATGGAAGCAAAATGTCAGTATTGATAACTTCAGTTCTTTGCTCAGAGTCCTGGGACCATGGAATAAATTTCAGAAATTTGATAGATTTGATAAGTTTTTTATTTTTGCTCATTATAAAACAATCTCTGTCTGAATTGTTTTGAATAAATTTTATGATTAATTGTGAGGTTTGTGATTCTTCTTAAAAGAATATTCATCTTACACACAGAGGAGTTTGGAGGCTGCATTAACCAAAATATGAGCCTGCTTGTGATGACACCTGACTAAAAAATGTTTTCAAACTTCAGTACCTTTCAGTGGCTTAGAGGGGAATCATCTTCTTGGGAAAAAAAGAAATGTTTTGCCTGGACGACTCTCCCATATCTGTGTTTTTCTAGTGAAATCCCCCAAATAAATATCTGATAGGGCCCTGTTCTCCTGGAAAGATGCCATATGTTGCATTTGGAAAGATCAGAATTGCAAAATAGATATTTTGAAAAGAGCATACAAAAATCCTTAGATGGCCCCGGTGCAAATGGAGAACAAGAGCTCTCACATAGCCAAAATGTGTCAAGCAATGGGCTTGTACAATCATATTTTTTACTGGATCCACGGCTGTGTATGCATAGGGGATTGCAGTCCTCAGTTATCCTCTTTAACGTATATCCATAAAATGCAAAACGAGTCTTCAATTATTATCTTTGTGTCTATATCCCCTCACACTTCTTCCTCTTTTAAACTCTATCTGGAGAGACAGCTTGTGACTTGGAGTGCTCCTCTTAGCTCCATGGAGTCACACTAGACAAATACAGTGCAAAGGAGTTTTCACTGAGAGCTATGAGCCTGGTTTGCAATCTCTGAGTGCTCATGGATTTTGTAGAGGTGGCCACAACTCTTTCTGTTTTTGTGTGAATTGCTCCACAGTCCCTAAAATCTCTCTTTGTCTTTTGTTCAATGCCTGGCTTAGCTGGACTAAAATTTACCTCTGGCTGCAAAGCACAGCACCTGAGTAACCAGGACTCTATCCCATTCTGCACTGAGGAGTATGCAATAACAAGCACAAAGAAAGTAAGTGTTGCTCACGTGAGCTTAAATAGCTTGTGGCCATGAAGAGAGTGTTGTCATAAGGAATCTTCTGAAAAGGCAGTGTTTGGCTGACTTCTCTGTGTGGGAGTTTGAGAGGATTAGGAAGCTCAAGTCATTTACTCACAGAAGTAGCATTTATGGGACAAACAATTCACTCTTTTCCTTTCTCCTCCCTTAGTCTCCAGAACTCTAACTCTACTTAGTATTGAACATTTACATTCCCTAACTGACCAAAATACAAGATCAAAAATACACCGAACTGTATGGTGCAGAGATCTGGTGGTGAAAGAGTAGAAAATTTAGCATATTTAATAAGGACTTCATATACCTGTGTTTGTTTGATTTATTTTGGTATTTCATTTTTCCTCGCTGTTTAGAGCCAATTAATGTCTTGAGCCAGATTTTCAGCTGTCATGAATCATTCAAGTAAAATGAAATCAGTGAAGCTACACTGATTCATATCCCCAAAGGATCTAGTCCATTGACTGGTGTCAGTTGAAAACATGGATTTGGCATAGCAGATTTAGGAATACGACAGAGGTATTCAGCATAAAAGATTTTTTACAGTATTTCTCTAATCTACAAGAATATGCAATCATTTGACGTTTTATAGTTATATCTGGCTTTCTGGCATATGAAGAAATAAACAAAGTTCAGGACTGCAAATTAGAGTTCAAGAGCTCTACAGTGTGACATTTTGCAGGAATACAATGTCTCAGAGCATGCCTGCAACCAGAAACATAGAAGAAAAAAACATACAGCAGAGACATGTTTGCCTTTCTGATTTCTAAATGTTAAATTTTGTAGAATCATAGAATCATGAGAAATTTTCTTTTTTTCTGTAATGCAAGAATGACTGGAATAGACTGAATAGACTGAACACTTTGATTCATACTTATGATCATAATTAGATCATTTTTTTATTTGATACAGATGTGGATAAAATATCAACTGCCTTTTAAGTTGTGTTAATTTATAGCCACAAGAGCTTCACAAAGAAGTGGTAGATGGCCCATCTGTGAAATTATTCAAGGATGGGTTGGATGGGGCTCTGGAGGAACCTGGTCTAGTGGAAGGTCTCCCTGCCCATGGTAGTGGGGCTAGAACTCAATGAACTTTGAAGTCTCTTCCAATCAAAACCATTCTAGGATTCTATTATTCTTGTGGCAATGAGGCAATCACAAGGCATGTGTTAGACTCATATTTCTGGGTACAGGGTTTATATTCCCAGCCATTAATTTGTTGGGTTTTTCCTCCCCCTTCTGCTCTCTTCAGAGTCATTATTTTTGTTGTGTTATCTTCCATTCACAGAAGTAAAAAAAAAAAAAAGTATTTTTGAATCTCTTTTAAACATGGTCTTTACACTTATTATTCTGTTCTGAATTCTTTAAGTTCTACGATACCATTTCTGAAACATGTGGCGTGTAACAGACATTGTCTCTGTAAAGGTGTTTTTTACTATGGTTTCTTTTAAGAGTAACTACAATATTTTTCATGTTGTTTCCTATCAATAATCCTTCTGAATCAAATTTCCTGAGTCAGTATTTTTTCTTATGTTTAGTGTTCATTCACTGCATTCTTTGTATACTGAACAGCACAAAATAAAGCTTAGTTTTAGGACCATGGAATATATGTGCTTATGGATGGAATTAGAATCTTAATCTACTTGATTGTCATTTTGATGTTTTTGTTTATCCAAGTTTATTTGACTTATTTATTTTAAAACATCTAGCAAAACTATCACATTATTGAAATAATTAAACAAATATTTATTTTGTTTTTTATCAGGTCCAATGTTTTCTTGTCAGAATAATAACAGTATCTTAAGAGTGTTGACTCATATTTTCAGCTTAATTATTATTCCTAGACTCCTTCATTAAGTTGTGGGCCAAATTATGGGCTAAAGTGTGAAAGAAGACTGGTACTTTCAGTACTGTGCAGCAGTAAAAAATTAAAAACACAATGAGACATTTCAGTTTCCTTTAATGTTTCTCTCAAACCTTACCCTTGATATCCTTTTGGATGCCACTATCAAAACCTTTCATCCTAGGTGGCAAAGTGAGCCGGAAAAGTTAAGCTTCTTCCATGTCCCATGGCTGCTAGGAGGAGGAAGGTTGGTTTTGATAACAAGCTTATATTTTTTAAAAAAGATAGAATATAAACAAAATAGAATGAGGGAATGAATTAGATCTGGTCCTCAAAAATCTAAGTGCTGTGGGACTATAGCTATCATCCAACTTTCGGCATATTACTGGTCAGTTCAGGTGCCAAACATCCCTCTGTTTTTCACACAAAGAATTTTGTTGGCTTTCTGCTCAGAACTTAGAAGCACCTGTGCATAGTACCTCTTGTTGCTACTGTTTTCCATGGAGTTTTTTAGTCAATCATGCATTACACCATGAACTCTTCTGTCAAAGGTCACTCACCAGGAGGCAGGATGGTCCTTCCTTATGATTTTGGTGCCAGTTCAAGCCTGTTCTTAGTCTTTGTTCTCCCTTGTGCATATGGAGTAGTCTTTTCAAGTGCTCTTAGAGTAGAACTTCACAAAGATAACCAGAAAAAGCAGCAAGAGAGTTCACTAAGGAGCTGTTTTCTTTTTCACTAACATCACAGAGTGATCATCAAGAGTGTTTTTTTTTTTTTTTTAATGACACCTGAGATTCACCAGTAGCTTTTAGGACTCTCGTGAGCATGATAGATGGGGCTAATGTGATCGTCTAATTGGCCTCCTAGCTGGTGAGACAAGATATCACCAAACAAGCTCAATATTAAAAATAGATTTCAGAAAGAATTAACAATTAACATTTAGCTAATAGAAAAGATACTACTCAAAGTTTTGGCAGGAAAAAGTTTTTTTGAGTAAACAGCATTTGAACATGTATGTGAACCATTTTGCTGGTAACTTCTGCAGTTGACCAAGAGAAACATGCTACAGATCACTTGTCTGCTGTGGCGCATACGTGATAAGACAAAACAGAAACCTGCCATGGAAAACTCTAAGTATTATAGTCTATTAAATTTCCCAAAGTCATTAAAGAGAATTTCTCAGCCAAGACTGCTAAGGATATGAGGATATGATAGTATAAAGCAATTGGATAAATAACTCACTAAAAGGTAGGAAACAAAGTAGGAATAAATGTTAATTTCTTTCCTTCTCTCAGGGAAGGAAAATTACCAAAATAAACCCACAGGCACCTATGCCGCAGCCTGCTATACCCCACATTTGTAAATGGCCTGGTAAAAGGGTTGAGCAATGAGGTGACAGAGTTTGCTGACAGTACTGTTATACAAGTTTGAGGGTTGACTGAAAGACTGAAAAATTTCCTTGTCTTTCTGAATGATGAGGTGAAAAAAATTACAAATAACATTCAGTTTAGATACATATGTGGGAAATAGGCGGATCCCAGCTTTGCAAATATGATGGTACTCTGAGGTGACTAAGACTCAAGGATGAAATTTTTTGTGACGAGGTACATGGGTACTGCTCAGGGTTGAGTCGCGGTAAAAAAATACACACAAAAAAGGAAGGTAAACAAAACAAAACAGAAAAATGTATAATGTAGTTGCAGAAATCCAGGATTTGTCCTGATCTTCAGCATGGGTTCTAGTCCTGTCAATCCAACTAAAAGATACAATAAAGCTAGAAAAAGGTACTAACCAGAAAAAAAACAAAAACAATGAGTCATAGATAGAGAATATTTTTGTACAAATAGTTGTTGGAGAGATCAAAGTTCTTTGGCCCACAAAAGAGATGGTGAATGTCCATACAATCATCAGTGAGTACAGAGAAACGTAGGTAGGATATCATGTTGCAAGTGCACTTCAGAGGATAATTTGAAGGTAATGTAGCGGAGATATTATTGTATGCCTCAGAAACCACTTGCCAAATAAACTGAAAAGCAAGAAATGGTTGAAAATTGGACCTTGTGGCAAAGACAGTGTTACTTGCCTTGAGCTAAAGTAACAGAAGGTGAATTGGGTCTGTTTTGAAGACCATAAAATGGAGGCGGCTACGTGAAGGTTATCTGTCTATGATGGGCACAATAAAGCCTCAGACTGGATTAAAATTAGTTCTGTATAATATCTAGGATTTTATGAAGAATGAGGGGGAAAAAAATTAACCAAAAAAACCCTCCTAAAATCAAAAACCCTACAGAAAGAAATTCCCACTTGAGTACCATCAGAATCTGAAAAAAAAAAAAAAACCAAACTCAAAAACCTGGACTCCAGTAAAAAGAAGTATAAAAGCTGACAAACCTTGCTCATCAGTAGCTCTGATAATTTGTAGTAATAGAGGTGATTTGATAAACCATGCAATTGTTGACAATAAAGTTGCACTTTAGGTGATAATATGTTATTCCATTTGTTCTTTGAAGTGCTAGGGTAAACCAGAATAGCTATTTACCTTCACTGTAGAGATTTTCTGCCAATCTGCTTTAAGAACCCAACAGAAAGTGGGCTGAAAGTATTCCTTCCCTTGGATAACTGCTTAATAAGTGGCAGTGGTCTTAGAGGAGGTGTTTCTGCCTTTTTTCCACTTTATTTATCAAATGAAACTTGAATTTAATGTCTTGAAAACAAATAGAAGGAGGTAGTTGTAGTCACACAACATGAAGTTAGGGTGTATAATGGATTGCCAAAGGCTGTGGCAGATGCTAAACCTTTACATAGATGGTAGATGTTTCAATGGGTTGCATGGATAAATTTGTGGAAGGAAAACATATCAAAGCTATTAGAAAGACATTAGTTTTGGCTCTGGGACTTCCTGTTGTCGTGGTTTTACCA